>PVHX01022073.1:5630-28521 GCA_004024805.1 Geosciurus inauris | reverse complement strand
CTTAGTTCCTGGGATGCTCTTTTCCCCTTCCAGTGGCATGAGGAGAGGAATAGCCAGAGTCCATTTCTGTGAACCTTGGCTACCTGACCGCCATGTTCAAAGGGCGAGGACAGGAGTTTCTGTGGGTTGCAGCTGAGAAAAGTGAAATCTCAAATCCTGAGTTAGGGGTCTCCCAACGGACACTGGCTCAACACAGTGTCCCACGCCAGGAGGATCACCAAGTTCAAGGCCAGCCTGGGCAACTTAGAGAGATCCTGTCTCAAAATACAAAGGGCTGGGGATGTAGCTCAGTGGTACAGCAACCCTGGGATCCATCCCCAGTATCGCCAAACAGAAAGCAACCACTGGACTGAAGTTTAGGAGCGAGAGGTTTGCTAGGGATCGATTTTAGAAGGAAGAGGAAGGAAGCAGGTTAGGTGGTGCTGGAGATACCAGCCTGGCAAAGAGCCAACCTTGCCCCTGGGAGGTTAAATCCTGACTTGAGCAGGTGGCTTTCTGCAGCCCAGGTGTCCCTGGAGGGGCTGACAGCTGGAGACCTTTGCAGCCAGGCCCCCTGCAGCTGCACAGCAGGGCTGACGGTGCCGTCCACCCCAGGCGGGCCCCTAGGGCTGCCCTAACACAGCACGGGTTGGTGGTATAAGCAGCCGAAGTCCACCGTGTCACAGTCAGAGGCTACAAGTCCAAGTTCAAGGTGCCAGCAGGTTGCTTCCTTCTGAGATTCATAGGGAAGGTTGCCCTTGTGCGTCTCCCCATGTTACGGCTCGGGTGTGAGGCGCCCCCCAGAGCTCCTGTGTTGGTGCAGGAGTGCTCAGAGGTGAGGCGATTCGCCTGTGAGACCTCATCAGCGGACCTGCCCATCTGAGGGGTCCATCATTCAAAAGGGCTATCGGGGTGGTAACTGAAGACCCCTCTCCCTCTCTGCTTCCTGGCGGCCGTGAGCCGAGTAGCTTTCCTCCACCATGCCCTTTGGCCATGATGTCCTGCCTCACCTTTGGCTCAGAGCTATGGAGTGGGCCGACCATAGACTAAACCTCTGAAACCAGGAGCCCCCAATAAGCTGCTCCTCCTCTAAGTTGTTCTTGTGAGCTGTGTTGCCACCGTGATGTAACGTTGGCTAACACACCCCACTTCTGGGCACCGCCAGCCACCTAGTGCTTCCTGGCTTCTGCTGAAGCCCTGGGGCTCTGCCTTTATCCCACAGTGTGTCTGTCCATCCATCCACATTTCCTTTTCATAAGGGCCACCGTCCCACAGGACTAGGGACCCTCCATGCTCCAGCACAACCTCCTCCCAACCAATCGTGTCTGCAACCACCCTTGTCAAGGGAGGCCATGGTCTGAGGACTGGGGACCAGGACTGCAAAGAGGCAGCTGGGCCAGGGAGCCCCAACTCAACCCATCGCACACGGAGGCAAAGAACATGCTCACGATCGCTGCAGGTGTCAGCAGCAGAATCTCAGGTGAAAGCCAGATCTTTGGGCTTTCAAAGCCAGTACCACCTGGGCTGAGCCATGGCTGGGTTCCTCAGGTCACCCCCCTCTGCTCTTTTAATGCAGTGGGTCAATGCTTAGGACTATAGGGGGCTCTCCGCTCCACACAAGGTGGGTGGTGAATTCTTTTTTTTGGTCCTGGGGATTGAACTCAGGGGCACTCGACCACTGAGCCACATCCCCAGCCCTATTTTGTGTTTTATGTAGAGACAGGGTCTCACTGAGTTGCTTAGCGCCTCGCTGTTGCTGAGGCTGGCTTTGAACTCGCGATCCTCCTCCCTCAGCCTCCCAAAGTGCTGGGATTACAGGCTTGAGCCACTGCGCCCGGCTGGTGGTGAATTCTTTTAAGGTGAAACACTGGGAATGGTCTGGTAGTCATAACCACCCAGAAGCCATTGGATATCAAGCCTTTATGGGTTCCAGAACATTTTGGTTTCCTTGTGCCAGCTACGGAAGCTAGGAAAATGCAACAAGATGGTTTTGCATAAAAGTCCAGGACATTTATTTAATGCCCACCCATAATCACAAGTTTCTCTTACCCTGACATGAGGATGAGCTGGGGGGAAGGGGGACAAAAGCTTAAAAGGAATTCAAGAAGGTCTGAAAATGTGACACAAGAAGTCCAAGCAAGGCTCTGACAACTTTGTCCCCAAATCTGGGGACAAGGTTTTCCACAAGCCTGGTGACTCAGGAACCCAGAAGGGAGCTGGTGACAAATTCTACTGCTTCCACAATTCACCGTTTCCAACCTCAAGCTCCCAGCAGAGAAGGACCACGTCAGGAACAGAGGGAAAATCCACACCCGCTCCCCACCCCGGAGGGACCTTACTCACTTGGGAAAGTCCACCCACATCCGGGCTTCCCGCTTCTAACCAGAGTCCAGAGTTGGAGTGGGACTCTTCCCGGTGGGTCTGCTTTATGGATTCACATATTTTCATTGAATTAGACTATTGAGCTGAGGTCTGGCTTCAAAATAAACTATTGTAGATTATGGGGGGAGAATAAAACCTTAATTTCCCCTTGCATCCAAAAAAAAAGATAAACTAATATAAGGGAAGAAACCATCACGACAGAGTAAAAGTTAGTAGTTTCTGCATCATTGAAGACCTTTTTTGGTTGTAAACAACAGAAAACCTTACTCAAATTGGCATAAGCAAACTAGAAAATTTGTTTCACTTACTGTACTAATGTGGTTTTCAGGCAAGGTTTGATCTAGGAACACAAACCATGTCATCAGGCCTCTTTTATTTCTAATATCTAGACTTCGAATGCATCACTTGACTTTCAATTCTTTGACTTCAGGCAATGCTTCCAAGAACATATCAGCTAAAGTTCAATCAAGCGGCATATTAACAGATACCAAAATAATTAAAGCTCACCAAGATAGGGATGACTTCTCTCTTGTGTACTGAGTCCAGAGGTAGAGTTCAGAACTATTATGGGAGCCCTACAAAGTCACCAGCAACCCAGTCTTCTTCTCTTTTTTCTCTGCCAATTTGAACATGTAGATTCCATCTTCAAGTTTGTTTCATGTTCGCAAAGCGGCTGCTGGAGCACCAACCACACACAATCCAGGAAGGAAGAACAGTAGAAAAGGAAAAGGCCCAAATACTCCTGGCTCCTAATTGGCTCAGTCTCCTAAAGAATTTTCCCACAAGTGCCATCTAAGCTTCCAATTACATTTCCCTGTTCGCTACTGTTCACCAGCAAAGATCGAAATGTGTTTTCAATTGGGTATATTGATGTTCACCAACAATAGAAAGATCTGTTACTGATTAAGACATAGAGACCGGATATGGGGGTCATACAACTTATACAGTATGTCATAGCACTCCTTAGAAGGTACAGGCACCAGAAATCATATTTCCAACATTATTAAACCATTTACTTATATGACCTTTTGTTGTGAGAACTGCAGTTATATACAGTCATGGGGATCATTTTGACTTATTCATAGATGCACATAAGTTTCCTCCATTTGACTCCCTAGTACTCTCGCCTCCTCTCTCCCCCTGATCCCCTTCCTCTACTCAATTGATCTTCCTTCTAGTTATTTATTTACTTTTTTAATGGTGCAGTATAGTTATATATAATACTGGAATGCATCATGAGCTATTCATTACAATCTTGCCTATGGACTTTTTGCGGCCTGATTTGTTTATTCCTGGGTGAGAATCTCCATTTGGAGATCTCGGTAGTCCTAGATCTAGCTACGGAGCCCAGTCAGGACATCTCTGAGGAGATACACACTCCTTCCCAAAGGAGATGATTCCAAAAAACAATTCTCACGTGTCCTCGGGGTGAGACCTGCCAGGAGGTAGGAGAGTTTGTTATGGTTTAAATGTGAGGTGTCTCCCAAAAGCTCACATGTGAGGCAATGTAGGAAAGTTTAGAGGAGAAATAATTGGGTTATGAGACATGTATTTTATTTTATTTTATTTAGTTGTAGATGGACACAATATCTTTATTTTATTTATTTTTATGTGGTGCTAAGGATGGAACCCAGTGCCTCAAGCATGCAAGGCAAGCGCTCTAAAGCTGAGCCACAATCCCAGCCCAGGGGTTATGATACATTTAACCCAATAAGTGAATTAATCCCCTGATGGGGATCAAGTGAATGGTATCTGAAGGCAGGCGGGGTGTGGCTGGAGGAGTGGGTCCCTGGGGGTGTGCCTTTGGGGTATATTTTTGTATCTGGCGAGTGGAATCTCTCTGCTTTCTGATCATGTGAGCTGCTTCCCTCTGCCATGATCTTCTGCAGTGTCGTCCTGCCTCACCTGGAGCCCTGAGGAATGGACCTGCCATCTATGGACTGTGACCTCTGAAACCATGAGCCCAAAATAAACATCTCCTCCTCTACAATTGTTCTGGTTGGGTCTTTTAGTGACAGCAGCAACAAATCCGGCTAAAACTGTTTGCCATCAAAATCCAATCCTAGGGGAGCAGACCCCCATCTCTAGGGCAGAGTCTTGTCATCTCTAAATAAGGAGGAGAGGGGAGGAATCCCCTCTCTGACCCCTTCCAGCCCTGACTTTTCATGGCACCTTTATAACGTCTATCCATCCAATTATCACAGGTGCAGAGAGATTTTATCTCAAGAGTTTGGAGAAGGAGCCAGGCCACTAATTTTAAAGCTCCATGTTAATTTAGCTCCAGAAGAGCTTTCTCCCACCCTTTTGTTAATGGAACTTAGAAATGCATGAAAATAGGAGGTATTAACTCCTGGATTAAGAAGTAGGAGCTGCCCATCCTCTTCATTGCTCTGGGTCATATGTATCTCGGAGGCAATTGCCGTTGCTACGGAGGGGTTCATAAGTACCCATCGCTGAGATGAGCGGCGCCTGCCAATGAGCTGGGATATCTAAATAAGGCAGACCGCCACCAGAAAATAATTCACTCTCTAATCTCATTCCTTGTGTGTACCACAAAAGCTATTTAGGTATGGCAGGCTAATTTTTTTTTTTTTATAAAAGGGTATTATTTTGCTTACAATTGTTAGCCCAACAAATTTAAAATATTTAGCTATAACAAATACATGCATGTTTTCTAGTGTATTCCTTGGAGCCTGGCACGTTCGCAATCTGGACCTCCATCTGTTTGCTTCCCTGAAATATTACTCTCCCGGGTGACTCTGCTTGTTTGCTTTCCTGCCCATCTGTTTAAAGCTTAGCACTCATTCCATTCCAAGGGTCAGATCCTTTAAGATCACCCACAGTGACCCGCCAGGCATACTGGAAGATTCAAGAGGAGAGGTCTAGTTCACAGCCACAACTCCAAGAGTTTATTCGACTATGTAGAGCTTGTTCTTTTTACTGGGCACTTGCTCGGATGCTGTGCTGTGGGTCCTGTGTGCATCACAGGGATACCGTGGTAGTGCTGTGAGTCCCTGCTTGTCACAGGGATGAGAAACCAAAGCGGAAAGAGGCTGCCGCTTACTCGGGTCCTAACAAGTGGGTGAACTTACGCCAGGGTGAACCGCCCTGACCTTGACTGTGGGGTCCATGAGGTGACTTGATTTGGCCAAAGGGACATGCACAGATATGTGTGGCAGAGCACAAGTGTGGGACAGGTTTGCATGCTTGAGCTTGTCCCCATGAAACTCTGCCATTACCAGGAACACAATGTGCCTCACGTGGCCCACTTGTCCTAGGAGGACGACAAGGGACGCATGGAACAGAACCACTCCAGCCAACCTGAAAACTGCTGAGCAAGAACTGCATGTTTACTTCGTGCCACTGCAGTGTTCATGGTTGCTTGTTACACAGCAATAGCTGACTGACACAAACTCTGTAGTTCGCTATCTCTTGAGTGCCATAGGGCTTCATTAAAACTGGTGGTGGGGGGTGTCTTATTCTTTTAATTCTGTATTATCCACCAATTTGCAAATAAACTAGCTACCAACGTGTCGAAGACCTCACCTGCCTGCCACAATCTAACAGTCTGGCCTTATGTCATTTGGCATTATGTTCAGATGCCCAGCTTGATTAGCTCACGTGAAAACTTTGAGTCTGACATTGAACTTTGCAGAATTTAATCAATTCCTCCTGAAATCTCCAAAGACACACACATGCACACACGGTCTCCCTCCCAATCACGGAGACCACCGTCAGTCTCAAACTTCAATCCACTTCTGCACGCTGCGCGGGCATGAGGCACAAGCTGAGTGGACCTGAAATACGCCATGAGGACAGTCATTCTGACATTTCTTTCCATTAGAGAGTCTTTGGGCCCCAAGAGAAGAGAAATGGGGGAAGTTGCAGGCTCCAAGGGAAGCGCTTCAAGACAAAGCAGGTGTGCATGGGGGAAAGCTAATAAATAAAGATAGGAAAACATGCTGTGGTCAGATGCAGCCACAAGGACACCAGGACATTCCCAGTCCCACGGGCACAACCGAAGGTCCACAGAGGCTGAGGTTGATGTTGACGCTGAGTTCTGGGTCAGCGCGGGGCAGGGCTCCATCAATCGGAGAAGATGGGCAGTTCCTTAGCGCCCCGCCGGGGCCTCCCACCTCCCCTTGCTATGATATCCTACCTGATAGTCACAGTGATTTGGTCCACTGCCCCTGACTGGCTGCATTCTTGTGCGCGTGGGGAGCTAGCTCTATGCTATGCCCTTGTGACTGGCCATTATGTGTAAATGGGAAAGGCACAAAGGAAGGAGGAACTATGTGATTGGTTTACATTTACTGTTGGTTCCACGAACATGCCGCTCGTGGACAGAATCCAGGGGGCTTAAGTGCCTTGCCACATGGATGGCTGTTGCCTACGTGCATTGTCTCTGATTGGCCGAATGGCCCTATAAGTTGAATGCTTGTTCCGCAAATAAACGGGTGCCTGCTCTGGCTGTGCCCCCTCGCGCGTCTGATTGTCCTGCAGCGGAGGGCTGGGAACAGGCAGCTAGTCGGCTCCAACTCTCCCCAGCTTCCACGGCTAGGTGAATGTGGGGGTGCCCCTTCGACCTGCTGGCTCCGGACGGACTGCAACCCCCGCACGCGTGCAAATCAATTCACCCCAGAGAAGCTGTTGGTCATTTGCCCATCCCATCAGGCTTTGCGGAAGGTCTGCTACAGCTGGCCAAGACAGATGTGGTTCCTGTCCTGTTCATTCTAGCAGAGGCGAGAATGAGACTGTCACACAGGATGCCACACATGCTATTGTCAAGGATGGATGGGGCTCTGGAAATGCCACCTGGAAGCATCATGGTCTGGGTCTGGACTGTCCTCCAAGCTTCCTGTGTTGGAGGCATGGTCTCCAATGCAGGGCTCTGGCCTCTCCAGCGGGTGAGAGGTCGCGGGACATGGGACCCAGTTAGAGGAAGTAGGTCACTGGGCTGTGTGTCCTGGGAGGGTGCTTCCGTCTCTGGCCCCTTTCCTTCTCGCTCTCTCCCTCTCTGCTGATCAGCTGCCATGAGAGGAGCAGTGTTCCTCCCCAAGGCCCTTCCGCCATGAGGTGCTGCCTCATCACAGGCTCAAAGCCATAGAGCCGGCCGACCGTGGACTGAAACCTCTGGATCCCTGAGCCGGGATACGCCTTTCCTCCCTTAACTGGTTCATGTCAGGTATTTTGGTCACAGCAATGAAAACCTGATAACCCAGGGAGCCACCTTCAAGGAAGGATTGGGAGGAACTGGGGCCTCCACCCCAGCTCCCTCCCCGGACGGACAGCTGAGCTGCGGCCTGCTCCAAGTCAGGGCTCCCGGCAGGAAGACGCTCAGGTGGGTGGTTTGATAACAGGTCCCTCTTGAACGCCTTCTCTGCTGCCTGACTTCCCCATTTTGCTGCCAGTGTCCGACTCTGGGTTATGTATTTGGGAGGCGATCCCAGGAAACCCTGGAGGACCTGGAGCAGGGTATCTCGACCTCAGCCCCCTCAGCCTCGGAGTGACACTCCTGGCTCTGGGGCCGTGGCCTCTGTGCTGTAGGGTATTTCCAGCTTTTCTCTACCTGGTGGATGACAGTGGCACCCTTCCAGCTGAGACAACCAACATGACATGGCCAAGTGGGGGGACAAACTCACCCGTAGGTGTGCACCTCTGGGACAGACCATGACAAACGTATTACCATCTCCCAAATAAAGCCTTGAGAACCTCAAGGCAGGGTCATTAATTCCGTGTGAAAAAAATGAAAACAAATGCATGTAGAAGATTCTTGTTCCCAAAGAGTGAGCGTCATGGTGCCGATCCACACGCAGCCTGGCCTATGCCCACCAAGCCACCGCACCACCAAGCCACCGCTGCCCTTCTTTCCTCTAAGCTGCAGGGGCTCTGCCTTTCTCCATGCGGCACTACTGATGGTCACCACCCACCCAGGGGGGCTGGAGTGGGAGCATCACAAGCCCTGCTCTTCTCTCGCTCCCTGCCATCCTGCATTGAATGACAGTACCAGAGAAGGGTCCCCACTTCCTCCTGCCCCACACAGCCAAGCCAACCCTCCCTGCTCAGCAAAGCACAACAGCAAAAATACTCAACAGCAGGAGGGGCTGTACATCTCCTGTGGCAAAATCAGACCCTTGGGGAGGGAGAGTGTGAGCCCCAAAAGGAATCCCGAGTGCCTGACCCCCACCTCGTACCCCCACCGGGAATCTAATAGACTGGAGACATGGTCCTTGGAAACATTTCTTCCCTGCTCTACATTAGTCCTTTAAGAAAATAGATGTCGGCCAGGCGTGGTGGCGCACGTCTGGAATCCCAGTGGCTCGGGAGGCTGAGGTGGGAGGCTGGCAAGTTCCAAGCCAGCCTCAGCAACAGCGAGGCGCTAAGCAACTCAGTGAGACCCTGTCTCTACATAAAACACAAAATAGGGCTGGGGATGTGGCTCAGTGATCGAGTGCCCCTGAGTCCAATCCCAGGTACCTCCCCCACCAAAAAAAAGGGTTGGGAATGTAGCGCAGTGGTAAAGCACTCCTGGATTCCACCCTTAGTATCACACACACACACACACAAAAGGCCCGATTCAAATATTCCACTGCTGGGACATTCTGAAAGAGGCCAAAAGATAGGGATGAAGAACATGGTGCCAGAGCTGGGGGGCGGGGAGCACTGTCTCTAGAAGGACAGCACGAGGGGCTTGAGGAGGAAGGGAGGGAGTGCTTCTGCATCTTGATTGGGGCAGTGGCTCTGCAGCTGGCTGTGCATTTGTCAAAGTTAACAGCACTATATATGGCAAAGGGTGGAGTTTACTGCATGTAAGTTTTAAAATCGAAGAAACAAAACTCAGTGAAGGGGCCCCTACACCATCCACAAACCCAGAACGTCTCCAACCCTTCTGGGAGCCTCCTCTGGACATGGAGCTGCTCCACAGATTGTTACGGGGATGAAATGGAACCAGGTGGCCCAGTGCCCTGCCCAGAGCAAATGCCCAGTGACCTGTGTTGATCACTGTTCATGGGCCCGCCCTCTCCCGGGTAAGGCTGTGAGGATGCCAGTCCTCCACTCCTGCCAGAACACACTGGGGTTTGTGCACCACCACACTCAGTCCCAGGCTTAGTGTGGGAAAAAAATAAACCACAACTTTTCACTAAATTGAAATATTGTGGAAAGAGTCTACCAACTACCCCCCTACCCCTTCTCTTCTCTCTCATTTAATAACACGAAGTTTTAGTGGGAAACATGGCTGCCTAGCTGGAGACTACATTTCCCAGCCTCCACTGCAGTTGGGCACGTGACATGGTCTGACCAATGGGATGTGAGTGGAAGTGAGGGGCACCCTCACCCCACCAACTTGTATCCTTTAACAGGGAGTGTGTCCTGCTGGCTGGAGGGCTAAGACTAGAGCCGACGCCTAGAACCAGGAAACAGAGCTCTTGCGTATAGCACAGGTGTCCATCCTCCTGTGTCTGTCTAGAAACTGGTACCTGAGAGAAATGAATGGATGTCTTGCTAAATGCCACTGTTTCCTAACTCGTACAAATGGATGTCACTGTGCATACAGGGCTTTCTTTAGACATTCAAGTGTTTAAGGAATACCCACAACAGTTGCTAGAGTCCCCAGAGGTACATGACTGCTCCCACTGCAAGCTCACAGCATAACTAGGAAGAGAAAATTTAATAACTTTATGCAAATTAAGTCTTGAGATGATGCAAATGATGTCACAAGACCTTTATTGATTCAACTATCACATAGATACCTTCTAAGTGGTGGTCACTCTGGTAGGTGCTGAGATATAATAAGGAACTCAAGGGCTGGAATTTTACAGAGGTAGGGCAGAGGGCAATAAACAAACCCAGAGATCAACAAGGAAACACCACGTGGTGTGAGCGCCTGAAGGAAACTAGAACCAGCAACAGAAAGATAGGGACCGGGGAGTTGGTACCAGTGCCAAAGTCGGGGAGACACCCCAAGGAGGTGACATTTCAGCTGAGACCTGACAGATAAGAAAGAGCTAGTCATGTGACAATCGAAAGGAAGGGCACTGTAGATAGAGGGAACCCAGATCAGAAGTCCTGGGGCAGGAGCAGATTTGATAAGCTTGAGATTCAGAAAAAATTCCATCAAGTGAAAGCCTCTGGAGAGAGACTGCAGTCATGTAAATATTCACCAAGTCACACAAACAGCCAGAACAGTGAGAAGGGGAGGGCAGTGTGGATTAGATCCGTCAGAGGAGCCTTCCTGGAGGAGGTGGGACTTCAACCGGGTGGAGACAAGGGAAGGAGGTTTGGATCCGCAGAGAAAACAAGAGAAGTAGATTTAGAAATGGAGAAAGAGATGTGAGCAAAGAATGGAGGCAGATGTGACCTGGTGTCCTTTAAATGGACGCATGGATGCAGATGGGCAGCGCGCTCTCCACCACCGGCCACTTCCTTACCCATGGCAGGCATTGCTAATCAACCGCTGCACTTTGCCTACAGAGCCTGAGTGTGGCCTTACATCCCCATCCTCAAATGCCCCTCACTCAGCAATTTGCCAGTGCTGCTGTCCCTCAGCCCTGCAGGACACAGAGCCCAGCCCCCACTCTGCCACACGCCTCTGCCCTCCCGTCTCCTCTTAGCATCCTCATGTTGATGAGGGTGTAGACTCGGCTCCTGCACCCCCAGTCCTTCGCCGCCACCCCCGTGTCTCTTCTGTTTCCCTGTATGCGCCACCTCCTCACCTCGGGGATCGTGTTCTACATTGTTTTCTCTGACATTTAAGGCCCTGCCTCAGAGTGCAGGGCTGGGCCTCTGCGATCCAGTTTCCAGGACGTGCACCCTCCTGAGGCATGGAGGCACCCAGGGGTCTGCAGTACCCGGGAGGCGTCAGAGCCCCACAGGAAGAGACACAAAGAGACAGAATCTCAACGGCATCGAGGGAGCACTCACTAGAAGCCAGACCTGAGCCGAGCACCTCACAGGCCCACCAACCTAAGCCTCGGATTAGCACCACGAGGGATGCTCCCGTTGCCCCATTTTACAGATGAGGAAGGGGAAGCCCATGGGGCAAGTAGGCATGCGTGAAGATCTGCATCTGTGACCAGAATACCCAAGGAGAGCTCAACTCAGGGGAGGGAGAGTTTATGTGGGTTTCACCATTTCAGAGATTTAGTCCAGGAGCAGCTCCATCCTCTGGGTCCAAATCGAGGCAGCACATCCCAGCAGAAGGGCATGGTGGAGGGAAGCTCAGGGCAGCCAGGAAGCGGGTTGTGGAGGGGCTGCACAGAGGATGAGCCACCCAGGGCACGCCCCAGGGACACCTTCTCCAGCCTGTTCATACTAGGGTGCACGGAGGAGGTCACAGCTCTCACATCCCAGTGCTTTTGCCTGCAGACACTCCTGTATGAACAGAGGAGCTGGAGGGGGGACACCTCTCATCCAAACCATAACACCATGGTTACCTGACAAACGTCAGGATTCGAATCCAGGTCCCAGCAATTGTCCTGCTGCTTCTTCTCTGATATGTCATCCAAGCCTCCGACTGTCTTCTAACAACAACCGCAACCGAAGCAAAGAGCTCAACTAATTATACCTCAGACCTGCCCCTCCCCGTCTCTCAAAAGCTTTCGAGTTGCATGACCATCCCCTTCAATTTATTCACGAAGCAAATATTTCTTGAATACCCATCCTGCCAGGCACGGCCAGCCTCTGGAACTTTGCACCAAGACATCCTTTTCCTCTTGCAAAAATGCACTTCTCAAAAACGGTGACACGGCACCAGACACAGTTTGTTGTCTGGTTTCTTTTCTATTCTTTTCTTTTGGTTCCCCCTGCAAATCTTAGGGAATCCTTCTTAATACAAATCTTCCAAAAATATGGACTGAAACAACTTGGCTTCAGGGTTAAAAAAACAACAACAACAAAGATTATAAAGAAGCACTGTGCTGTCTTCTCCATGCACTGTTGATTTTACTGCAAATCTTTTCAGCTCCTTGGCTTTGGAAATAACATTGAACTAGCGAATGCATCTCAGCCTCGATGCTGGGCAGGGAAAGCTGGGTGCAGAAGGCTGCAGGCACTTTGTCAATCGCGTGAACAAAGGAACATGCAAAACAACGCGGTAGGTTTTGTTGGGGGAGACAGGAGAGATAAAGTATAAATACTGGTGCAGGAGACATAAGGACCACGATTGGAAAGTGGGTTACCTGGTGGGGGCCATTGGGCGCCTGTGATTGGGAAGGAGACCCCAAGTGCTTCAGTAAAGTATTTCTTAAATGGCTTGGCGAGTATATGGGTGTCTGCTACATTCATTTGTGCCTTTCGTGTGTCTGATTTTGTACATTTAAAATAGTAACATTAAAACAGACATGGTTCACTTATGTGCTTTCTGTTAGGTTGAACCAGAAGGAATTGTCGCTGGGCACCGTGGCACACACCTGTAATCCCAGCGACTGGGGAGGCTGAGGCAGGAGGATCCCAAGTTCAAAGCCAGCCTCAGCAACGTAGCAAGGCCCTAAGTGACTCAGTGAGACCCTGACTCAAACTCCAAAACAGAAAGGGCTCGGGATGTGGCTCAGTGGTAAAATGCATCTGAGTTCAATCCCAGAACCAAAAAAGAAAAGAAGTTGACCCATCAAAGGGCACTCTTGGATGTTCACCACCAAATACAGACCTCATGATGCACCAGTTCACCTCAAATCAGCCTTTCTAATAAGGGTGGGTAATTAAAAAAAGAAATGAGGCTGGGGTGCCACTCAATGGTGCCACTCAATGGCCACTCAACATGCACAAGGCCCTGGGTTCCACCCCCAGGACAGGAAAGAAAAAGAATAGAGAAGGGTCTGCGTTGGTGGAAGGGTGTGTGCGTGTGTGTGTGTGCGTGCGTGCGCGTGCACCCAAAGGTGTCTGTGTACATGTTCTGGAACTCCACTCGAGTAGTTTTCAGAGAACAGAACTTAAATTTATCTAAGAGCTAAGTGCACAGAGGACAGGGAGGAGAGATTTCAGCCCAGTGGACTAAGCGCATGCCCAGCACCCCCAGGACTCAGTATGGACTGTCACCATTGCTCCCCCCACTTGCACGGAGGAGCAGAGTCCCCGGTAAGGTGCCTAGAATAACTGTCCCTGGTCATTTCTTAGCGACCCGAAGTCCCGTGAGGTGAATTGTTGGCCATTACCATCTCCAGGAAAGCTGGGAACCACTCATTCCAAAAGTGCTTGAGGTTCCATAATCTTATACCCACTCCCTGCCCAACACACCCCAAAAACACACACACACACACACACACACACAATGGCAAGGAATGCCACACACTCCAAGAACAGAGGAAAAATGAGATCACATTACATGGCAATCACTTCAACATCCTCTCAGTTCTTTTCAACTGAGAGTTTTCCCCTGAAGAGAGGCAGGCATTCCTTTTATTCTTTTTCTTTTCTTTTACAAGGTTTTGAGGAGAAAACAAACTTTTAGCGGAGAGGGGGAGGGAAGCCCCAGACTTCAACACAAATGATCGAAAGGAGCAAACTCTACTTATATAGGGCAATTTGAGTGCATAGAGAAACACTCCAGGAACTTACTAGAAATGCAAATTCTTGCCCTCTCCCCAGATCTGAGTCCCTAGGTCCAGCCTGCGCCCAGGAATGGTGAGCTTGTGTAAGCGTCGTGAGGGATACAGATGCCTGGTGTCTACAGACCTCTCCAGGAGAGAAAGGTCACCTTGGGGCACAGCCACCCTAAATCTGGTGACTTCTCCCAGAACTGTTCTTGACCCTAGGAAGGGTCATTTTTGTCTCCTGTTTGGAGTTCATTCTGAGCTTGAGAACCCATCCTCGGCTAATGGACTGTACTCGGCCTGCACTTACTGAACACCTACTAAGTGCTAGGTGCTGTTACAATAAGAGATTCATGTTCAAGAGAGGGGAGGAGGTGGAAAGAAAGGATAGAAACAAAAAAAAAATAGAACTAAGCAGAAAAGGAAGGGGAGGGATTTTTAAAAGCACTGTGG
Organism: Geosciurus inauris; assembly: GCA_004024805.1. Taxonomy (NCBI): domain Eukaryota; kingdom Metazoa; phylum Chordata; class Mammalia; order Rodentia; family Sciuridae; genus Geosciurus; species Geosciurus inauris. The sequence goes on along the minus strand of PVHX01022073.1, from coordinate 14,179 downwards.
AGACACAGTGCCTACTTCATCGTGACGACTTTCTGTATCTTTGCGCTGAGCGTGTCTGGATCCCGCTTCCTCTGGATGGTGAGCCGCAGGTAAAGCTCTCACTGGCCTCGCTGCCCACAGGAGGCCACCACACAGGAAAGCAAGACACTCTCAAGGACGCATCTCCACATCACCTGTGATGGGGCCTGGAGGGAACCTGGCCCTGGAACACAGATTGACTGCCTGGGGACAGGCTCCCAACTGCCCTCCTCCTGTGAGATCCCACCTCCACGCCCTCCCAACCCCCTTGGCTTGGTCTCAGCCCAACTTTCCTACTTGGGAAGATCGACCGTCCGCTTACCTGGAACGGTGGGCCCTGGAATGTAGCACTGTCAGCGCTAAAACCAGGCAACCCAGGACAGGTTGGTGGCCCTCTGTGGCCACCCCTCCCAAGATCCCAACCAAAGGACAAGAAGGACATCCATGAGCACATGGTGGCTGCAGGTCCCAGCTCCTTGTTCTCCTGCTTTGGGCTGCTGTGGGGTTTGGGGCAAATGGCTGAACACATCTGGGCCTCCGTTTCCTCCTCAGCAAAGTAGGACAACAGCCATCACCATAGGCTATTGTGAGGGTTGAGTGGACCCCGGCCTTGCTGTATCGTCTGCTGTGAGGACCCACTGGCCACCTCCAAGCTCCATTTAAACAGTGCTTCTCAGGAGATGTCCCAGGCCCCACCCTCAAAGCACCAGCACAGAATTCAGTGCCTGGCGCATAGTAGGTGCTCAAGAAAGATTTGGGGAATGAATGAACAGGGCAGAGTACACCTGAAAGAATATTTAAAAATAGCCACTTTTATTGCTGTTGTTGGAACTAATGACCGTCAAGAGGCTAAACAGCGCATTTCTTGAGACACCTAACATGGCAGATGTCTTGCTAGATCTGTTTTCTAAAACTTAAGTCTCTGACATCACGTGTGTCCACAAAACCATCAAAGGGGGCTGGAGTTTAAAAGAATAAGTTTAGGGGGAGGTTGGTGCTTATTTGGCCAAAGAAATGGCTGGACAGAAGCCACCTGTCCTTATGGGCTGTTCTGTCTGTGTCCTATGACAGGGCTTGGCTTTACTACACTTCCCAAGGTCCAGATGGGGAGAGAAGGAGATAGGAACTGTGGGACTTCCTAACTGTCCCCAGAGCTGCCTCATAACTCCCTGAAGTCCTGGAGGTCAGAGATACAGCACGTCATCCACCAGCAACATCTGAGAGGCACAGAGCAACTGCCCCCAGAGCACGGCTGCTCGTCACAACAGGAGGCCACGCTGTCCTCCAGGTCTCTTTGGAAAAGGAAGTGGACCCGGTAACCCGCCACCCTGTGCCCTCGGTATCAGAAATGAAAAATGACAAGACCCGAAGCAGCAAGGCCCGGGGGAAAGGAGTGAGAGCGAGCTCCACGCCGAGGGCTTTCATCTCTCCCAGAATAACTCCTCCCCACGCGCGGGCTGCACACCCCCGGCCCCCAAGTCAGGCTCCTGAGCGCTCAGAACGACACATTCGTGACTCCATAAAGCAGACCCCGCTTCTCACGTGCACAGACTGACAGGCTGTCACCTCTCAGCATGACCTAGAGAAGGCAGTCCCCTCTGTTCAGTGGCTCCTTCTCCTCCAGGAAAGTGGGTCCGGCAGCGTCCCCCTGTCCCTGCATCCCCTGCTTCTGTGTGAAACTTCTCCTGAACCAGAGAGCTCCCCCGACGGCCGGCTTTGCGTCCGGCCCCGTCCTTCTGTGCTAACACTCGGCACACGCACACGCACGGGCCCAGCGCACTGGGCTCACCGTGAACACTCACAGACGGGTCCCCACGCGCCCCCTTGGTACCTTCTCCACGACCAGCGCCAGTGGTCATGAGTGGAATAAGCCTGGAAGCTCATTCCGTCTCCCCGTTTCTCCTCCTAACAGCCTTGAAGACGCAGCCCACACCCTGCATGGCCCAGGGAGGTTCTCGGCCCTTCTGGTCCTGTAAGACAGGCTATCAACACCCTGACTTCTCCTGGGAGAGAAAAGTAAATGAAGTCAGGCCTAGTCACACTCCGTGGGTATAAAAAAATGCCCCTCCCTGCTATGCAAATGTCCCCAAAGACCTAGTCACATGCCAGGATGACAAATACCCAAGGTGAATCTCATGATTGCTATGATGTATTAAGTGCCAGTCACATGCCAGGCACAGGCTATTCGCATTTATTCAGAACCACAGGCTTCAAAGTCACACATATCTAAGTCCCAGCTCTGTGCCTATCGGGTGCTCTTGAGCAAATGATGCAATCTTCCTAGTTCCCGCTTTTCTCACCTGTGAGAGTGAAACTACCTACCTGAGAAGCCAATGACGGTATCTAAATTGATTATCAGTCTGAAGATAGAAGCAAGAACGAAAGTAAAATAAAGCAGTTCAGAGAGGCTAATTAACTTAGCTAAAGTCACACAGCTAGTGAGTAATAAAGATGAGACTCAAGGCCAGGTTAGCTCGTTATCAAATGGTTTGAAGTACCAGAAAACTATCTGCACACATCTTAACAACTCCAAGCCCCTGCATCCCACCTCCTATGAAGCCCTCTCTTGAGAAACTCAAAGAAACTTTTGGGTGCTCAGGAACTCCAGGGTTTGAACCCCTCTAGCCACTCCACCACCTCTTGGGAATGCATTGTGGAGTATCAGGTCTTTGCTCGTGGGACCCTCTGGCTGTTCAGCAGGAGGCAAGTGCTGAAGCTTCTCCAAGTCAGAGGGCCCCTCTGACCACAAGCTTATCCTCCATCTGCTGTCCTCACACTAAACTTTTTAAAACAGTAGTTAAAGAAGGAACATTACCTCATAAAATAGGAGCTGGAGTTTTAATACTCAATTTCAATTTCAATTAAAACGTGAAAAGAAAGCACATCTTACCGGGGATTGAACTCAGGGCCCTAGACCACTGAGCCACACCCCCAGCCCTATTTTGTGTTTTATGTAGAGACAGGGTCTCACTGAGTTGCTTAGCGCCTCGCTGTTGCTGAGGCTGGCTTTGAACTCGCGATCCTCCTGCCTCAGCCTCCCTAAGTGCTGGGATTACAGGCGTGCACCATGCCCGGCTAGAAAGTACATCTTTGAGTCAAGTCATTTAAGCCTCTTTCCTACCCTGAGTACCAATGGTTTTCAAAGAGTATTCGTTTCCACAGGCGAGACTCTTTCGTTTTTGTTTTTTTTTTTTTAAATTTTTGGTACCAGGGATGGAACTCAAGAGCACTTGACCACTGAGCCACATCCCCAGCCCTATTTTGTGTTCTATTTAAAGACAGTCTCACTGAGTCGTTTCTCAATGAGTTGCTGAGGCTGGCTTTGAACTCGGGATCCTCCTGTCTCAGCCTCCCGAGCCACTGGGATTACAGGCGTGCACGGCCCACTTTTTTACATACAACTTTCCATAGGTCTAAATGTGGTCAGTGCAATGATAAACAGGAAGGTCAAACAAAATTTTGTTAACAGACTTGTGTTTATTATATCACCAAACTAAAAACATCTGTGTGCAAATTATTTTTTAAAATTTCTTTAGAATCTATCACTGAGAGTAGAACTATTCTCTTGGAATAGGTCACAGAAATTTTTAGTTGTCTGTCCTTCATAATAGAATTTTCAGCTGGACATGTGGCCATCCCCTGGAATGAAGACTACATTTCCCAAAGTCCTTTGCAGCTGTGTATGGCCAGCTGACTAATTCAGGCCAATGGGATGTAAGCATAAGTGATGCTGCCACCATATCAAGCCAATAAAGGGAAGGAACACCTCTCCCTTCCCCCTTTTAACAGGCTGGCATGCAGATGTGGTGGTGTGCCATCTTGGACACTGGGATCAGGAACAATACTAAAGACAAAGGACCCGTCTCTGACAATGGCTCCACACAGAACCTGCACATGGAGTTTAATTTAAGGAAGACACTATCAAATTTACTTTGGGTCTCTCTTCCTTTCAGCCCAACTTAATACGAAATATACTTAGGGGCTGGGATTGTAGCTCAGTGGTAAAGCGCTTGCCTCGCATGCATGAGGCCCTGGGTTTGATCCTCAGCACCACATACTAAGCAATAAAATAAAGACATTGTGTCCATCTACAACTAAAAAATTTTAAAATATATATATATATATATATATATATATATATATATATATATATATATATATACACACACACTCTGGCTCGTGGTTCTTTGTCTCCAGATATGTAGCATGATCCTTGACAAAGACGTCATTGTTGAACACTGGGACCATCTGCCTGGCGCAGCGGGTAGGCTTGCAAACATCCCACACACTAAGCACCCTGGGTGTCCATTAGCAGTAGAGAGTTCCAAAGAGTGTCACGTCACAGCCTAAAGAAGTTTCCAAATGTGGGGCACAACAGAGTGCCACACCAGATGAGATTTGTTTCTGGAATGTTCTGAAGCCTAAGCATTCATGTGACTTCTGTCTACAGGGTGCGAAGGGAGAGAAACAAATCAGCTCTGGGCCAGAGCCAGCTTCCTGCTCCACCTTTCTTGGCTTCCTTCATCACCATGTCTTGGTCTCCAAGCCCGCAGCCACCACCAGTGGGTCCTGGGGGGTTGGGAAGGCCATTAATGCACTTGGCGAAGCCGCGCCTTGCTCTGTCACTCCTCAATCCAAAATGGAAACCATCCACAAGTTTGGGCAAGCAGCCCTCCGCCTCTGCTCAGGAGCCTCCAGCAGCCAGAGCGCTGGGGAAGTCTCAGGGCAGCGCCTGGCCTTGGGACAGCTGCAGACTCGCCTCCGGCTGAGGACTGTCCTATGGCTCCCTCCGCCCAGATTCTGCTCACTGACACCCACAAATTCACTCCCTCTCCCCTGTGGCTGTCCTCTGATATGACAGCAGCTATGGCATCTCCTCTCTATGGCAGTTAAAGCCACCAGGTCTTGATCTTTCCCAACTTCCCACCCTTGGCCTGGTCCATCCCCCAACACTGGGCCCTATTCTCACATCTAAAGAGCACAGCTGCCCCAGGAGGGCCCCGCTCACCTTCCCACCCATGTCCCCGCGCCACCTCCTCCTGCCCTGTGTGACCTTGGAGCTTGAAATGGACTTGGGAATCAGTTAAAGAGGAGGAGGAGGAGGAAAGGTTTGGCTCCAAGTTTATTGCTCAGGAGACAATCAGAGGTGAAACCACTGACCACACAAGCAGGGAACTTGTGAGGGCAGGGTGGGCCCTGCTGGATCTGCGTTGCCTGGGGACATCAGGTGGAGATGCCTGGCGGGTGGTTAGACATGCTGGTGTGGGGATGGGGATTAGGGAACTGTCAGCTACAGAAGGTGGTTGGAAGAGAAGCAGGAATGAGTGAGAATACAGAGCCACTCAGGGTTTTGGAGAACCCTGACTTTCTGGAAGTAGGCGAGACGGATTTGTCCAAGGAAAGCCAAGAGAATTTGGCTTCTGATGTCGTGGAAAGACATCAGAAGGAGCAAAGCACAGGGAGGGAGGGTGGCCAACTGTCCATCCAGCCTCAGAGCATACGGCACACATCCACCAAACCTGAAGACCAGGGGGGACCTGGAGAATGGACTGCCTTCCAGGGATGTCAGCAAATGCCAACTGTGGGGTTCAAGAGGAGATTGAGAAGAGCGGAAATGAAGCTGAAATAACTCGTTTCCCCTTCCTGAGAACTTCCTAGGAGAACTTGGAGAAATCTCTAACCAGAGTTTCTGACTTAGAGGGGAAAGGCAGGTTGTTCTTTTAAGTAAATAACTTTTTCTCCTTAAAAAATGTGAAACGACTCAGTGGGGTGCGGCAGCGCACGCCTGTAATCCCAGCACTTTGGGAGGCTGAGACAGGAGGATCAGCAACTCAATGAGACCCTGTCTCTACATAAAACACAAAATAGGGCTGGGGATGTGGCTCAGTGGTCAAGTACCCCTGAGTCAATCCCTGGTACTAAAAAAAAAAAAAAAAAAAGTATAGAGGGGAAAAAAAAGTCTAGAATAGTCAACATGATTTTGAAGAGACCAACACCAGAGGACCCAAACCCCTTCATTTCAAGTCTTACTAACAAGCTGCACTGCTCAGTCCATGGTGGTGTCGGCAAAGAACAGAGAGATGGATGCGTGGAACAGAATCAAGAACTGAGAGGCCGACCCACACGTATGTGTCTATTTTTTTAACAAAGGTACCCAGATAGTCCAGTAGAGAATAGGCTTTTCAACAAGGCACAGGACACCTAGATAGCCCTGAGCCCATGTATACCTGCTGCAGCTACCACCGTACACGGTGTCATAGACCCCAGATCACGGGAAAGGCAGCCTCTGCCAAACTGCAGAAGAACAGGCTTTGTGACCTTGAGTTGGCTAGGATGGAAAAAGCCTAAACCCCAACATTTTGATGGATGTGACTTCATGAAAAAGTTAAACCTTACACTTTGATAAGAAAATGACAAGACAAGCCACAGACCAAGCGACTTGCACGACACATAGCTGTTAAATGGCATATTCCCAGGGGTACACCATGTGACCTAGCAGTCACACACATAAGCCACTTGTCCAAGAGAAGTGAACGCACGGCTAGAGCCTCCTGGAAACGTCTAGGGTGGTTTTATTCATAAGTATTCAAAACCAGAACCGACCGTGGACAAGGGATAATGGAACAGCCCTGAGTTAGAAGAGGAGGAAGCTGCAGATTCTCCAGCCACATGCATTCCTCTCAAAGCCATTATGTTCAGAAGAGCAGCTGGACCTGGAGAGAGTGCAAATCTGTTTCTATGAGACCATAGAAAAGGCGAAGCTTATCTCCAGTGACAGAAAAGCAGAGCAGAGAGTGCCTGGGGCTGGGTTTGACTAGAAAGAAACATGAACTTTGGGGGGTATTGGAACTGTTCTCTGTCTTGACTCGTTGGTGGTTACACTTGTCAAAGCCCATCGCAATGTGCACTTGGAAATCTGTTCATTTTGTTGCATGCAAATTATACCTTGATAGAAAAATGAAAGTCACACGAGTGTGATAGAAAGTCCATAGACCCTTCCAGCAGCTTGGGGGTGGGTGGGTGGGTTCCAGCTTTATAATTAAAGAATTCCAGAAATTTTCACTCAGCAAGCATTTTTATTTTGTTATTCATTCCTCAACCTCACACCTAGGCCTACACCTGGCATATAGGAAAGGGTCAATAAATGTTGAATGGATATTACCCTAGTTGAGTCTTTTCATTTTGTTTTTTGGGTTTTTTTTTTTTTTGGTACGAGGGATCGAACTCAGGGGCACTCGACCACTGTGCCACATCCCCAGCCCTATTTTGTGTTTTATGTAGAGACAGGGTCTCACTGAGTTGCTTAGCGCCTCGCCATTGCTGAGGCTGGCTTTGAACTTGCGATCCTCCTGTCTCAGCCTCCCTAAGTGCTGGGATTACAAGTGTGGGCCACCGCGCCCGGCTTTTTTTTCCCTGTATACTTTTTAAGATTCATTTATCAATTTTTAAAAAATTAGAAGCCTGCTTGAATTGTTGGTAGGATTCCTCCAAGTCTATAGATCAACAAGAGGGGCTTGACATCTTAGCAATACTGGGTCACCAAGTCTTCAGAGCCACGGTACAGAATGCCTGGCATTTGTGTTTTTCTTCATTTTGTTCAGGAGTGGTGTATAAATTTCAGTGTACAGCTCTTCCACATGTTTAGCAAAATCTATCCCTAAGAACTTCATGGTTTTGATACTATTTTAAATAGTATTATGTTTAAATAATACTATTTACTGCTAGAGTTTAGATCTGTAGTTTAGGTGCCCCAAAGGCCCATGTGATAAAGGCTTGGTTCCCCAGGGTGGCATTGCTGGAAAGTGGTGGAACTTTGGAGAGGTGGGGCCTGGTAGGGGTCCTAAGGTATTTGCATGTTCCCAAAGGGGACTGTGAGTCTCTCTGGAGGCCCAAAGCAAGGGGCTAATCAATCGTGGGTTTGAGTCTCTAAAAATGAACTTTTTCTCTTTATATATTGATTAGCTCAGGCATTTTGTTAAAGCAACAGCAAGCCAACAAATATTTATTGCTAGTATATAATGATACAATTAAATTTTCTACTACCTTTGGATTCTGCAACCTGAGTTCTGTTTTTCCAATAGATTCCTTAGGAATTTCCACAAACCTGATCATACTGCCTGAAAACACAGTCAGCTTCTTTCTTTCTTTCCAAAACATATCCCTTTTTCTCTGCCTTATTGCGTGACCAAGACCTCAAATATGGTGCTGACTAGAAATGGTCAATGGGAACATTCTTATTTGGGAGAAAATCTTTCATTTTTCTATTATTATGATGCTAGTTGTAGATTTTTCATAGCTGTCTTCATGTAACCTTCTTTAAAATCTCAAATCATATCATTATTGCTATTAATACCACAAAGAGTAAGCATATTTACTGTAGGGGAAAGAAAATGAAGGAGTATGACATAAAATGCTAATGGTCTGTGTCTCTGTCCTGTCAATCTCCTCCCCAAAGGTGATGGCTGTAATTCTTTGGAGGGAGGGAGGAAAGGAGGCAGGAGAGAGAGAGGGAGGGAGGAGGGGGAAAAACA
>PVHX01022072.1:0-28412 GCA_004024805.1 Geosciurus inauris | reverse complement strand
TTTTTTTTTTTTTTTTTTTTTTTTTTTGGTACTGGGGTTTCAACTCAGGGGCAGTGGAACACTGAGCCACACCCCCAGCCCTATTTTTGCATTTTATTTAGAGAAAGGGTCTCACTGAGTTGCTAAGCTCCTCGCCATTGCTGAGGGTGGCTTTGAATTCATGATATTCTTTGATGTTATACTGGAAGTTTTTGTTGCTATGGTTATTAATAGCTTTGTTGAACTAAAAAAAGAAAGGTTATAGACTAACAAACCATGATTACATCTATAAGTAAGGAGACACATAGAAAACACCTAAAATATTGAGTTCATCTTCTAAGTGGAAGACTTCCGGGAATATTTTATATACAGTGTGAATGTTTTAAATTGACTTGTTTTATTTTTAAATCAGAGAACATATTTTCACTTAAAATTTTTAAAAATCCAATTGTAGAAGAATAATTGATATGACCTCATATTAGATGACTATGAATTAACTAAATATACTATTTAGGAAGACAGCATGATAATGCAGGGAAATTCTTATCATATAGTGCCAATATAGGAAAAGGATATAGATCCCTTAGAAGTATTATTATAACTATATGTAACAAAAATATGTGCACAAACTGGAAGAATATTGAACTATCAATAATGATTGTATTTAATCAATGGGACTATTATTAACTTATCTCTCCTCTAGCCCCATTTTTCTTTACTTAATGCACATCATTTCCATAATTTAAAAAAAGGAAAAACTCCAAACTCTGTATTTTAGACTCTGATAAAATTGCAACTAAGGAATATGTGGTAGAGCATGAAAAGAAAAAAATGTTGTAAGTTAATTATAAAATATGAAAAAAATTTCTGGTGTTGCCATTGGCATTTCCCCCTTAAAGAGTTTGGAAAATAAAAGCTTATAACAAACAAAAGTAATTGGTCAAGGTAGAATTTTTGTATATTTAAAAAGTTATTATATAGTATTAATATATTACAATGTAATCCTGATTTATAAGTTATTTTCCCCAGATACACCACTCAATGAATTGAATAACTGAATTATATATCATTGTCCACAACTTAAATGCAGATGGGCAGTAGCAGAGAACACACTTTCTTTTCAAGCATTCTGTCTTTAAAACCTTTGAAAGTTCCCTAAAGGCATTTGGGGATATAGTTCAGTGGTAGAGCCCTTGCCTAGCATATGACAGGTCCTGGGTCTGGAGCACAATTTAAAAAAAGTTTCATAATATAGTCCAAAAACATCTTTGACCACAATGCAATATATGTATAAATTAATTAAAATTTTTTTATACATGACAGCAGAATACATTTTGATTCATTGTACACAAATGGAGCACACCTTTTCATTTCTCTGATTGCATATGACTGCATTGCAGTCATACATGAATCTGGGGCAATGATGTCCATCTCATTCCACCATGTTACCTGCCCCCATGTCTCCTCCCATCCCCTCCCTCTCCTTTAACTAAAGTTCCTCCATTCTTCCCATGCCCCCTTCCCCATTATGGATCAGCATCCACTTATCAGAGACAACATTCAGCCTTCAGTTTTTTGAGGATTGGCTTACTTCGCTTAGCATGATATTCTCCAACTCCATCCATTTACCTGCAAATGCCATAATTTTATTCTCTTTTATTGCTGAGTAGCATTCCATTTTGTATATATATCACAGTTTCTTTATGCATTCATCTATTGAAGGGCATCTAGGTTGGTTCCACAGATTAGCTATTGTGAATTGAACTACTATAAACATTGAAGTGGCTGTGTCACTGTAGTATGCTGTTTTTAAGTCTTCTGGGTATAGCCCCAGGAGTGAGATAGCTGGGTCAAATGGTGGTTTCATTCCAAGTTTTCCAAGGAATCTCCATACTGCTTTCCAGATTGGTTGTACCAATTTGCAGTCCCACCAGCAATGTTTGAGCATGCTTTTTTCCCCACATCCTTGCCAACACTTATTGTTTGTATTCTTGATAACTGCCATTCTGACAGGCATGAAATGAAATCATAGAGTAGTTTTGATTTGCAGTTCTCTAATTGCTAGAGATGTTGAACATCTTTTCATATCTTTGTCAATTGATTGTATATCTTCTGAGAAGTGTCTGTTCAGCTTCTTAGCCCATTCATTGATTGGGTTGTTCTTTTTTTGGTGTTAAGTTTTTTTGAGTTCTTTATATATCCTGGAGATTAGTGCTCTATCTGATCTGCATGTGGCAAAAATTTGCTCCCAGAACGTAGGCTCTCTGTTCACTTCATTGATTGTTTCTTTTGCTGAGAAGAAATTTTTTAGTTTAAATCTATCCCATTTATTGATTCTTGATTTTATTTCTTGCACTTTAAGAGTCTTGTCAAGGAAGTTGGGGCCTAATCTGATGTGATGAAGTTTTGGGCCTACTTTTTCTTCTATTAGGCACAGGGTCTCTGGTCTAATTCCTAGGTTGTTGATCCACTTTGAGTTGAGTTTTGTGCATGGTGAGAGATAGGGGTTTAGTTTCATTTTGGTGCATATGGATTTCCAGATTTCCCAGCACCATTTGTTGAAGAGGCTGTGTTTTCTCCAATGTACGTTTTTGGCACCTTTGTCTAATATAAGATAACTGTATTTGTGTGGGTTTGTCTCTGTGTCTTCCATTCTATACCATTGGTCTACATGTCTGTTTTGGTGCCAGTACCCTGCTGTTTTTGTTACTATAGCTTTGTAGTATAATTTAAGGTCTGGTATTGTAATGCCTCCTGCTTCACTCTTCTTGCTAAGGATTGCTATTCTGGGTTTCTTTTCTTCCAAATGAATTTCATGATTGCCTTTTCTGTTTCTATAAGGAATGACGTTGAGATTTTAATTGGAATTGCAATTGAATCTGTATAGCACTTTGGGTAGTATGGCCATTTTGACGATATTGATTCTGCCTATCCAAGAGCTTGGGGAGATCTTTCCATCTTCTAAGATGTTCTTCAATTTCTTTAGTGCCCTGTAGTTTTCATTGTAGAGGTCTTTCACCTCTTTTGTTAAATTGATTCCCAAGTATTTTATTTTTACTTTTCAAGGCTATTGTGAATGGAGTAGTTTTCCTAATTTCTCTTTCAGAGGATTCATCACTGATATATAGAAATGCATTTGATTTATGGGTGTTGATTTTATATTCTGCTACTTTGCTGAATTCATTTGTTAATTCTAGAAGTTTTCTGGTGGAAATTTTTGGATCCTCTAAGTATAGAATCATGTTGTTGGTAAATAATGATAGTTTGAGTTCTTCTTTTCCTGTTCATATCCCTTTAATTTCTTTCATCTGTCTAATCGCTCTGGCTAGTGTTTCAAGGACTATGTTGAATAGCAATGGTGAGAGAGGACATCCTGTCTTGTTCCCATTTTTAGAGGGAATGCTTCCAATTTTTCTCCATTTAGGATGATGTTGGCCTTCAGTTTAGCATAGATACCTTTTACAATGTTGAGGTATGTTCCTACTATCCCTCATTTTTCTAGTGTTTTGAACATGGAAGGGTGCTGTATTTTGTCAAATGCTTCCTCTGCATCAACTGATAAAAATCATATGATTCTTATCTCTAAGTTTATTGGTGTGATGGATTATGTTAATTGATTTCCATAGGTGGAACCAACCATGCATCCCTGGAATGAACCCTACTTGCTCATGGTGCACTATATTTTTAATATGTTTTTGTATGCAATTTGCCAAAATTTTATTGAGATTTAAATTTTCTTTCTTTGATGTGTCTCTGACTGGTTTTGGTATCAGGGTGATACTAGCTTCATAGAATGAGTTTGGAAGGGTTCCCTCCTTTTCTATTTCATGGAATAATTTGAAGAGTATTGGTATTAATTCTTCTTTGAAGTTCTTATAGAACTCAGTTGAGAATTCTTCTGGTCCTGGGCTTTTCTTGATTGGTAGGCTTTTGATGGCTTCTTCTATTTCCTAGCTTGAAATTGATCTGTTTAAGTTGTATGTGTCCTCCTGGTTCAGTTTGGGTAGGTCATATGCCTCTAGAAATTTGTCGGTGTCTTCAGGGTTTTCTGTTCTACTGGAGTATAAATTTTCAAAATAATTTCTAATTATCCTCTGTATTTTAATAGTGTCTGTTGTGATATTTCCTTTTTCATCACAAATATTAGCAATTTGGGTTTTTTTCTCTCCTTTTCATTAGGGTAGCTAAGAGTTTGTCAATTTTATTTATTTTTTCAAAGAACCAGCTTTTTGTTTTGTCAATTCTTTGAATTGTTTCTTTTGTTTCAGTTTCACTGATTTCAGACCTTATTTTAATTATTTCCTGTCTTCTACTTCTTTTGGTGTTGGTTTGTTCTTCTTTTCCCTAGGGCTTTGAGATGTAGTGTCAGGTTGTTTGTTGACTTTTTCTTTAAATTTTATTTTTATTTATTAATTTTTGTATGGATGCTGAGGATCCAACCCAGTGCCTCACCCGCGGTAGGCGAGCACTCTACCGCTAAGCCACAACCCAGCCCAGAATTTTTCTTCTTTTAATGAATGAGCTTAATACAATGAACTTTCTGCTTAGCACTGACTTCATAGTGTCGCTTAGATTTAGATATGTTGTATCGGAGGTCTCATTTACCTCTAAGAATTTTTTTATCTCCTCCCTGGTGTCTTCTGTTATGCATGCATCATTCAATAGAATATTATTTAGTCCCCAGGTATTGGAGTAGTTTCTATTTTGTATTTTATCATTGATTTCTAATATCATTCCATTATGGTCAGATAGGATGCAGGGTAGTATTTCTATGTTTCTGTATTTGCTAAGACTTGCTTTGTGGCATAACATATGATCTATTTTGGAGAAGGGTCCATGTGCTGCTGAGAAAAAAGTCTATTCACTCACTGATGGATGGAATACTCTATATGTATGTTAAGTCTAAATTCTTGATTGTTTTATTGAGTTCTATGGTTTTTCTGTTTAGTTTTTGTTTGGAAAATCTATCCAGTGGTGAGAGAAGTGTGTTAAAGTCACCAAGTATTATTGTGTTATGGTATATTTGATTCTTGTAGTTGAGAAGGGTTTGTTTGATATACATAGATACCCCATTGTTTGGGGCACAGATATTTATGATTGTTATGTCTGGTTGATGTATGATTCCCTTAAGAAGGATGAAATGTCCTTCTTTATCCCTTTTCACTAACTTTGGTTTGAAGTCCATTTATCTGATATGAGGATGGAAACCTCTGCTTGTTTATGTGGACCATGTGAGTTATACACTTTTTCCCACCCTTTCACTTTCAGTCTGTGGTATCTTTTCCTGTGTGATGAGTCTCTTGAAGGCAGCATATTGTTGGGTCTTTTTTTTTTTTTTTTTTTTTTTTTTTTTTTTTTTTTTTTTTTTTTTTTTTTTTTTTGTCAGTCTATGTCTTTTATTTATCTATCTATCTATCTATCTATCTATCTATCTATCTACTTATTTTTGGTACCAGGGATTGAACTCAGGGGTACTTGATGACTGAGCCATATCCCTAGCCCTATTTTGTGTTTTATGTAGAAACAGAGTCTCACTGAGTTGCTTAGCACCTCACCGTTGCTGAGACTGGCTTTGAATTTGTGATTTTCCTGTCTCAGCCTCCCAAAGTTCTGGGATTACAGGTGTGTGCCACCATGCCCAGCAATCTATTTCTTTTAATTGATTAGTTTAGGCCATTTACATTCAGGGTTATTATTGAAATATGATTTGTAATCCTGGTGGGTTTTTGGGGGGTTTTTTGTTTTTTGTTGTTTTTTTTTTTTTTTTTTGGTTTTTAACTTGACTTGGTTTCTCCTTTGATTGGGCTTTCCTTTAGTGTAGTTCCTCTTTTTGAAGATTTTCATTGTTGGTTTTCATTTCCTCCTCATGTAATATTTTGCCAAGAATGCTGTGTAGTGCAGGCTTTCTTTCTTTCTTTTTTTTTTTAATATTTTTTTTAGTTGTAGATGGACACAATATCTTTATTTTATTTACTTATTTTTATGTGGTTCTGAGGATCTAACCCAGTGCCTCACACATGCAAGGCAAGTGCTGTACCACTGAACTACAATCCCAGCCCCATAGTGCAGGCTTTCTTGCTGTAAATTCTTTTAACTTTTTTTTTTATCATGGAAAGTTTTTATTTCATCATCCAATCTAAAGCTTAATTTTGCTGGATATAAGATTCTTGGTTGGCATCTACTTTCTTTCAGAGCTTGGTATATGTTGTTCCATGATCTCCTGGCTTTGAGGGTCTGGGTTGAAAAATCTACTGAGTTCCAAATTGGTCTCCCCCTATATGTAATCTGATTCCTCTCTCTTGTGGCCTTTAAAATTCTGTCTTTATTCTGTACGCTAGACTTTTTCATTATAATGTGCCTTGGTGTAGATGTGTTGTAATTTTTTACAATTGGTGTCCCATAAGCTTCTTGTATTTGATTTTCCAATTCATTCTTCATGTTTGGGGAATTTTCTGATATTATTTCATTGAAGAGATTGTGCATTTCTTTGGTTTGAAACTCTTTGCCTTCTTCTATGCTGATAAATCTTTGTTTTGGTCTTTTGATGCTATCCCATAATTCTTGTATGTTCTATTCATGGTTTCTTACCGTCTTCACTGTGTGGTCAATTATACTTTCAAGATTGTGTATTTTGTCTTCATTATCTGAGGTTCTGTCTTCCAAGTGATCTTGTCTGTTGGTTCTGCTTCTATCAAGTTTTATATTTGGTTTACTGTTTCCTTCATTTCAAGAATTTCTGATTTTTTTTCCCCACAATCTCTATCTCTTTCTTGAAGTAATCTTTTGCTACCTGTATTTGCTCCCTTCTCTTTGTTGGTGTGATTGATAGTTGCCTTTATTGCTCTCTTATCTCTTTGTTGTGTGATCAATTTTTGCCTATATTTGCTCACTTAAGTCATTCTTTAATTTGCAGATAATTTTAATTACATACATTCTGAATTCTTTCTCTGATATTTCATTATCTGTGCTGTCAATGGATTCTATTATTATAGTATCTTGCACTTTCTTCCCTTGCTTTTTCATGTTGATTATGTGTCTTCCTTTCTTGTAGTGCTGATCTGAGGTATTGTGGTTTCTATTCTGTAATCTTGTAGTGACCTTACAGATTACCTGTACTTCACCTTGGAGTTCACTTCCAGTCCCCAGCAGGTGTCCCCAGATGGACACTACTGCCACTGATGATGCTGTTGGCAGTAGTGGAGGAAACTCAAGATGGCAGTGGGGGTGGCCCAAGATGGATGCAAACACTTTCAGATATGGGACTTACAATGGCTTTGGGCTGACTGATCGGTGATACAGCTCTGTGACATGCTGAGCTGTGGTAAGCCGCTGCCTCCAGGACCTGTCTGTTGTCCCAAGATCAAGACAACTACATGGGAAGAGATATCGGGATGGCTGTAGTATCCCAATATGGATACAGGAAGGGAGCAACAGTGTGGACTTTGATTCTGTGCAGGAGCAGTACTGGGCCTGGGCTCTCACACAGGCCTGTGAGGGCGGTCCTAGGCCTGACCTTGGCCTGGACTTCCGTAAGGGTCCCAGGTGGTGGGCCTGGGCCTGGGCCTGGGCTCCCAGAGGATAGGCAAGGGCTCTGGCACAGAATGGTGTGAAGGATCTTGAGCCTGACTTAGGCCCAGGCTTCCACAGGGGTCCCCAGAGACAGTCCAGTGCCTGGATCTGCATGGGTTGGTGTATCAGCAGGTGGCAGTCTTGGGCCTGACCTTGGCTGAGCTCCTGAGATCCCTGGAGGCAGTCCTAGGCCATGGCTTGTGTTCCCACTTGTCTAAAAACTTTTAAAAAACAAAACATCTCTTCTACATGGAAAAAAATTTCCCTGCAGGAATCTTTATTATTTTAGATATAAACATCTTGTGTTGCTTTAAGATGGTTGGAATATTTATTTTTGGATTACCATAATAAATATTTGTCAAATATAGCAATCATCTCAATGACCACATACATAGACTTATTTTACTCATCAAGGACTTTGAAAATAAAACTCATGTATAAAAAAGAAAACAACAAATGTCACAAGAAAGTTCAGGAATGATTTATTCAGGAGAGAAGGGAAACTAATGAAGTGTTGTCCTCATTACAATTTTGATTGATATATTTAATAGAGACAGAACTAATTGTGTTCTGTTTTTACTGCTCTGTCTCCGAGGGAAGGCAGGACACTAACTGCCTTAGGAGAAAAACCACTTTCATAATTCCAATCAAAAGCCACAAGTAGGTTTCTGTGATAAAGTTTTCAAAACTAAGGAGTTGAGAATGCACCTATGTGTTCTATTAGTTATTGCAATAAATAGGAAAAAAATACAAAACCTCAGCAATTATAAAAATATTGTTTGTGTACCCAAAAATGCCATACATTTCATCTTTGAATATCTTATCTTGAGGAATTTTAAGGATATTCTATTTCAGAAGATTCAAAAGTAAAATTCATATACTCACATGAGTTATTCTATATGTAATAACATCAGGGATTCTCCATATGATTGGCATATGGACTGCCCTGATAACATTATATCAATAAGTTGAATATTACAATGTGGTAAAGAGAAACAGAAAAGGAACAGCAGAAGAATGAATCACCTGTCTGTTTTACACTGAATGTGTTTGCTCTGTTCAGCAGATGAATGTTAAAAAAAAATCACTCATTCCTCTCCAAATAACTAAATTTCTGTCACTGACACACAAGTGCTAAGTCCTAAGTGTCCAAACAAAAACAAAAAAGATCACAGGTGACCTTTATTTCTCTCTGGCTCTTTACCAAACTTCTGTATCACTCATGATGCTACTTCATATAGTCTGTGTTTCAAAAAATATGGAGGCAAACACGTTTGATAATTTTTCTAAGCCTAATTAATTAAAAAATTTGCTTAATTTCTCAAAAATGCAAACCTTAGTTTTCGTATTAAAAGATTTTAAAATTATTCAAACATTGGAATTAGAAATGTATGTGCTGGGGGCTGGGGTTGTGGCTCAGTGGCCTAGCATGTGTGAGGCACTGGGTTTGATTCTCAGACTGCATATAAATAAATAAAAATGAAAGTCCATCAACAACTGAAAAAATATTTTTAAAAAAGAGAAATGTATGTGCTTATTTAGAAAAGAACTGCTGAGTTTATTCTTTGGAAGGAAAAGCAGACCTAAAGCATCACATTACTTGAACATTCTAAACATGTTGACATATTCTTATCTCCTAAACTTAATGCGAGTTCTTTGTGCAAACTATTTTGTGAGCATCTGCCCTGCTAAACAAGCAGGCTGTCTACTAGAGAAGCCAAAAGCTAAGTCACATAATTTTTTTCTGTTGATTCCAGTTGCTAGCATATTTATCACTTGCATGAATATATTTAGTGTATCATAAAGATTGCCAACATCGAGTCATTAGGATCATATTTTTGAACTTAATGCATGGGTGCTATTTTTCCATGCTTGATTACTTTCTGGATAACAAATAGAAGGAACAGGCTGAAAAGAACTAACCAACCATAAATTGCCACTGAGTACAACAGAGTGGCCCCAGCCATGTGATAGATGGAAGAAACATAGCCCCATGAAGGACGCAAAGAGGAAACCCAGGGCCACTCCCAGGGGCACTCCCATTTTCAGAAACTTCTCAGTGGTTTCACACATGGCCTCCCACAATGCCAGCTCTGTACCACACATCTCTGATGAAAATATGTCCCCTAATATCTTTAGAGGAACCACCGCTGCACATATCACACCAGGATATAGCAAGCAAACAAGATGTTCTGGGCCTGGGCTCCAGCTATACAATATTGATTGTATTGCCATTCCAGCTCCAATCAAGTCTGTAAAGTTGTGACCTAAGAGTCTCTCATTATGAAGTTGGTGATTACAAGACTTCTGTTCATTTCCAAGCCGGACAGAGCTGGTAAAATCAATGCTTTCTGCTCAGTATATACAGGTAGCATGAATCTACTCTTTACATATTGATACCAAACTATAGCCTTTTGAATAGCTCCAATCTCATTAGACATTCCCAAGCCATAGGAGCACAATGTCAAAGACCAACAGTGCACCGAATTTACCAAGCACATCTAATGTTCTCAGTCCCCAGGCACCTCTACTGCATGGTTGTCTTTCCCCCAAATGGAAATTTTAAAGAATAACTATTAAACAACCTTTGTGCTAAAGAGAACACACAAAACAAAATTGAAGAATTTCTGGAGAAAATTATAATGAAAAATCTTACTTTTCAAAATGCATGAGATATTAAATATGCATTAAATATGCATTAAAATTATGGAATTGACATTAATGTATTAAATTTTCAACTCAAAAGGCAAGAACAACAACATACTGAACCAAAAGAAAGCGCATGCAACTTGGGAGGCTGAGGCAGAAGGATCACAAGTTTGAGGCCAGCCTTAGCAACTTAACAAGGCTCTAAGCAACATGGTGAGATCCTGTCTTAAAACAAAAAAATAAACAAATAAAAAGAGCTGGAGGGGCTGAGATTATGGCGCAGTGGTAGCATGCTTGCCTAGCACACGTGAGGCACTGGGTTCGATCCTAGCACCACATAAAAACAAAATAAAGATATTCTGTCACCTACAACTAAAAAATAAATTAAAAAAAGAACTGGAGATGTAGCTCAGTGGCAAAGCTCCCCTGGGTTCAATCCCTAGTACCAAAAAAGAAAAAAAAAAGAAAGAAAGCACAAGCAAGGGGATAATAAAGATGAAAATGCAAATCAATGGTATATAAAATGGACTCATAATTAAAACCTTAAGAAAAGAAAACATAAAAGAGGCATAGTAAATTTTGAAACGGAGGAAATCAAAAAATTCTTATTAACAGGAGAAAGATGAAAGACATTCCTTCTAAGGTTGGTGAAAAGGTAAAAATGAGATCATCTCCCCTATTATTTATTAATAGGTTAAAAATAGCCAACACATTTGAGCAAGAGAAAATAATTCAAATTAACTGGAAAATAAGTAAGTGCAAATTTCTGTACACAGATATTATACATGGAAGACCCAAGAGAAGTAACGCTATAAGAAAGAAATAATAAAAAATTTCTTAATGTAACTGAATATAAATGGGACAGAAATATTCAAAAGCTGACTTTCAGTCAGGCAAATGCTACTGGTCTTTAAGATGACAAGGAGACAGTACCAGCTAAGTCACCAGGCCACTAAACACATTGCTGAACTAGCAATTTTTGTTGTTGTTCCAAGGATTGAACCCAGGGCTGCTTAACCACTGAACCACCTCCCTAGTCCTTTAAAATTTTTTTTTTTTTTTTAACTTTGAGACAGGGTCTTGCTTAGGGCCTCACTAAATTGCTGAGGTTGGCTTTGAACCGGTGATCCTCCTGCCTTAGCCTCCTGAGCTGCTGGGATTACAAGCCTGAGCACTATGCCTAGCTACTAGCCATTTTTTTTAAAAAACAGGTAGACTACCTAATTTCTGAAGAAAACAATGAATTGATTCA
Organism: Geosciurus inauris; assembly: GCA_004024805.1. Taxonomy (NCBI): domain Eukaryota; kingdom Metazoa; phylum Chordata; class Mammalia; order Rodentia; family Sciuridae; genus Geosciurus; species Geosciurus inauris. The sequence continues at coordinate 16,963 of PVHX01022072.1, read as the reverse complement.
TATCCTGGCATGGGAAGTAGCACTGGGATAAAGCAAATGATAAATTTTTTTTTTAATTTTTTTTTTTTTTTTTGGTACCAGGGATTGAACTCAGGAGTACCAAAAAATAAAAAAATTTTTAAAAATCCCATTATTGATCAGCATCCACTTAGCAGAGAAAACATTCAGCTTTTGGTTTTTTGGGGATTGGTTTATTTCATTTAGCATGATATTCTCTAGTTCCATCCATTTACTTGCAAATGCCATAATTTCATTCTCCCTTAAGGCTGAGTAATGTTCTATTGTGTATATACACCACATTTTCTTTATCCATTCATCTGTTGAAGGGCACCTAGATTGGTTCCATAGTTTAGCTATTGTGAATTGAACTGCTATAAACACTGATGTGGCTGCATCACTGTAGTATGCTGATTTTAAGTCCTTTGGGTATATAGTGAGGAGTAGGATAACTGAGTCAAATGGTAATTCCGTTCCAAGTTTTCTGAGGAATCTCCATACTACTTTGCAGAGTGGTTGCATCAATTTTCTGTCCCACCAGCAATGTATGAATGTACCTTTTTCCCCACGTCCTTGACAACACTTATGATTATTGCCCTTCTGACTAGAGTGAGATGAAATCTTGAGTAGTTTTGATTTGCATTTCTCTAATTCCTAGAGATGATGAATATTTTTTTCATATATTTGTTGATCATTTGTATTTCTTCTTCTGTGAAGTGTCTGTTCAGTTCATTAGCCCATTTATGGATTGGGTTATTTGTTTTTTTGGTGTTAAGTTTTTTGAGTTCTTTATATATCCTGGAGATTAGTGCTCTGAGGTGCATGTGGTAAAGATTTCTTTTCCATTCTGTAGGCACTCTCTTCGTGTTTTTGATTGTTTCCTTTGCTGAGAAGAAGCTTTTTAGTTTGAATCCATCTCATTTATTGATCCTTGATTTCAATTTTTGTGCCTTAGGGGTCTTGTTAAGGAAGTCAGGTCCTAAACCAACATGGTGAAGATTTGGGCCTACTTTTTCTTCTATTAGGTGTTGGGTCTCTGTTCTAGTGCCTAAGTCTTTCATCCACTTTGAGTTGATTTTTGTGTAGGGTGAGAGAGAGAGATTTAATTTCATTTTGCTACATATGGATTTCCAGTTGGAATTGCTTTCTTAATTTCACTTTAGAGTCTTCATTGTTAATGTGTGGTATACATATACAAAGACCACATAATTGGTCTTTCTGTATCACTCTTGCATCATCCTGACACCTTGCAAAGCTCCTTATTAGCTTCACTCATCATTCTTTGTCATGTTCAAATCGCCCCAACTTTAGGAAGTGAGATTTTCTTTGAGTTTTTTGTTTTCTTTTCTTTTTGTCATGATCCTATCACTGTTCTTTGGTATTTGGCATAAGATCTCATAGTTATCTCATACTTTTGTCTCCAAGATCTGGAATGAACCATTTCTCCAAAAAGCCTTGGTTTCTTTTTTTTTTTTCTTTTTCTTTTTTTTAATATTTATTTATTTATTTATTTTAGTTGTAGGTAGACAGAATATCTTTATTTTTTTTATTTTTATGTGGTGCTGAGTATCGAACTCAGTGCCTCACGCGTGCTAGGCGAGCACGCTACCACTGCGCCACAATCCCAGCCCCAAGCCTTGGTTTCTTTTAGTAAGGAATAGTATTTAGATATCTGTAAGATTTTGGCATCAGCCATGTTCATTACTAATGTGGTGACATTAATGTTAGAAAAAATATTTTTAATTTCAGTTTTTTATTGCAATATGGAGGATTGAACCCAGCACCTTCTGCATGCTAAGTGATTGCTATGCCACTGAACTACATTGTCAGTGCTTTTTATTTTTGAGACAGTGTTTAGCTGAGTTGCCCAAGCTGGACTTGAAATTGCCATCTTCCTGCTTTGGTCTTCCTACAAGTTGGGGTTAGGGGCACACACCAACACATCCTGCTATGTGTTTTAAAATTTTGAGTTCAAATTGCTATTTCTAATTCAAACTTAAATATCACAGCATTTCCTCTGCCCTCTTTTACTATATTTTATACTTAAAAATCTTGTTTCCTATTAACATTAATGTATTTATCATTTGTAGCTAGGCGCAGTGGTGCATCCCTGTAATACCAGCACTTTGGGAGACTGAGACAGGAGGATCATGAGTTCAAAGCCAGCCTCAACAATGGTGTGAAGCTAAGCAACTCAATGAGATCCTGTCTCCACATAAAACACAAAATAGGGCTTGGGGTGTGGCTCAGTGGTCAACTGCTCCTGAGTTCCATCCCCAGTATGTGTGTGTGTGTGTGTGTGTGTGTGTGTGTGTGTGTATACTACAGTGATGCAGCCACATCAGTGTTTATAGCAGTTCAATTCACAATAGCTAAACTATGGAACCAACCTAGGTGCCCTTCAACAGATGAACAGATAAAGAAAATGTGGTACATATACACAATGGAACATTATTCAGCCTTAAGGGAGAATGAAACTATGGCATTTGCAGGTAAATGGATGGAACTAGAGAATATCATGCTAAATGAAATAAACCAATCCCCAAAAACCAAAACTGAATGTTTTCTCTGATAAGCGGACGTTGATCAATAATGAGGAGTGGGGTGGGTGAGGAAGAATGAAAGAACTTTGGATTGTACAGAAGGAAGGAGGGGAGGAGAGGGGCTGTGGGGATGGGAAGGATGGTAGAATAAGACAGACATTATTACCCTGTATACATGTATGATTACACTACTGGTGTGACTCTGCACCATGTACAGAGAGAGGAATGAGAAGTTGTGCTCCATTGATGTACAATGTGTTAAAATGCATTCTACTGTCATGTATAACTAATTAAAACAAATTTAAAAATAAAAATAAAATAAGGAAGCAATTCCATTTACAATAACATCAAAAGAACAAAATACTTAGAAATATATTTTTTTTAAAAGTGCTTTGACTTATACACTGAAAATTTCAAAACATCATTGAAAGCCATGAAAAAGAACTTAGTAAATGGTAAGACATCACATGTCATAGACTGGAAGGCTTAAAATGTTAAAATTGTTAAAATGTTCATACATCCCAAATGGATCTATATTTTTTAATAAAATCCCTATCAAAATCTTAGCTATTTTGCAGAAATTTACAAGTGGATCCTAAAATTCATATGGAAATGGAAGAGACCTGGAAGAGCCAAAACATTCTTGCCTAAGTGCCTGTAAAGACTCTTTAACAATTAAAAGACAATCCAATTTAAAAATGGACATAGAACTCGTTGATAAGTGGATGCTGATCCATAATGTGGGGAAGGACATGGGAACAATGGTGGATCTCTGTTCACAGGGGTGTAAGTGGGGAGGGGGCATGGGGACAGTAAAGATGGTGGAATATGATGGTCATTATAACCCTAACTTTATGTATGACTGCATATATGTTGTGATTCTATATAACTTACAACTAGAGAATTGATATATTATCCTCTATCTATATACAATGAATCAAATCGCACTGTTAACATGTAAGCCTAAATAGAACAAATTTAAAAAGAAAAAGAAAAAAAAGAGAAAAAAAATGGACATAGAGTTTAAATAGACTTATTTTCCTTCCTTCCTTTCTTTTTTTTTTTTGGTACCAGGGATTAAACTCAGGAGCACTCGACAACTGAGCAACATCCCTAGCCCTATTTTTGTATTTTATTTGGAGACAGAGTTTTGAACTCATGATTCCCCTGTCTCAGCCTCCGCAGCTGCTGGGATTACAGGCAGGCACCACCATGCCCAGGTCTTAAATAGACTTTTGCTCAAAAAAGAGATATAAATGGCCAATAATGACATATGAAAAGATGCCCAATATCAGTAGTGCAATGCAAATCAACATTATGAGATACCACTTCATATCTGCTATAGCATGGCTACAATCAAAAAGATGGACCATAACAAATGTTCACAAGTATTGAACCCCTCTTTCTGTGCTGGTGGGATTGTAAAATGGTGCAGGTGCTTTGGAAAACTGTTTGGCAGTTCCTCAAAAAGTTAAATATAGGATTACCATGTGACCCAATATTTCTACTGTTAAAGATATTCCCTAGAGAATCAAGAACATACATTCACATAAAACCTATACACTAATTGTTCATAACAAGAGTCAAAAAGTGGAAACAACTCAAGTGTCTATTAATTAGTAAATGGACCATCAAAATGTGGTAGAACCATACAATAAAACATTATTCAGCCATTAACAGAAGAAAAGTACTGATCCATGCTACAACACAAATAAACCTTGGATATATTGTATAAAGTAAAAAGAGCCAGCCACAAAAGGTCACTTATCAAATATATATGAAATGTCCACAACAGGAAAATCCATAGACAGACAGTAGGCTCACGGTTGCCAGTGGTTGGGGACAGGAAAGAGGAGCTGAGAGTGACAGATAAATAGATACAGAGTTTCTTTTTTTAGGTCATAAAAATGTTCTAAAATTAAATAGTAGTGGTGATTGCATCCTCTTGTGGATGTACTAAAGACCACTGAATAGTGTACTTTAATAATCTGAATTTTAGGATACATGAATTATATCAAAGAAAAAAATAATAACACTAATGAATTATGACCCACCATAGTGACACCAGTTCCCAATCATGCAAGTGGGGGAAGGGAAGCTCTTCTTTATAGACTATCTAATCAATGTAGAAGGAATTGTATAGTTAGAAAGAGACCATTTTGCAACTTTCTAGGTAATCATTCAGGCAAGTTATCACCAGTGGACACCAAAACCTTTGCATGAAGGATATTGGGAGGAGCAGGACACTTACAACTTCTCAACATATCACCTGACAGATCACTTATTAATTACAAAAGGCCAAACAACTTCTAGGGCAGATGTGTTTTTAGGTGTACTCATGTAGGAGTAGTCATAGAATATATTTTGAGACAATTAGGGAGATGCAAATATGACTTGGTTAGATGATGACATGTAATTATTTTTCTTAATTGAGAAAATGTCATTGTGATTATATAGAGAATTAATAAATGCATATGAAATATTTAGAGGTGAAATCTTAATTTTTCTGGGATTGGGGAATTCCTTGGACTCTGGATTTTCCTGGCTAAAATTATAGTGTTGAGCGGAGACTCAGATGCCCTAGATAAAGTATCATTGTGTTTGTAACTTTCTTTGAAAAGTTTTGCCCATAAAAGAGAAGAGAAGGATGAAGAGAGAAAGAAAATGCAGGGCAAAGAAAGTGCAGTTACTGATCTTGGTTGAAGAGCCCCAGGTGTAGTACTCTTTTAAATTTTCTGTGGATGAAAAGAATTCTAAATATTGAGTTGAGAAAAAAAGATGTCTAAGTCTAAAAAATATTGACCATTTGAGTCTTTATTAATCTCTTAAACACATGATAATTTCTGTATCTAGATTAAATATAGTTAATGAATTCATAAAAAGATGCCTACAGTTTTAAGTTTGACACTGGACAGATATTTGTGCTGGAGTATAGATATTTATATTTGTTATATCCTCATTTTGAATTGTGCAAAGCATGCTTCATGTCAGCACTTTGGGGACCTGAATTCTACTTTCATATCTTTCTTGTTTTCCTACTGTTTACATTTTCTTTGTATACTTTGCCTATCTTTCAGAATTATTTGTAGATGTGCCTGTTGTATACCTCATAGACATGAATCTTGTTTTGAAAGACAATGTGAAAAAGCTTTCTTTTAGTAGGCAATCCAAGCCCATTCATATTAATTGATAGAGCTGAGATGCTTGGTCTTAACTGTTGCACTGTTTTATTTTATATTTATTGTACATATCATATTTGGTACATTTATGTATTCTCTTTATCTCTTTTCAATTGATTTTGATATTAAGGAAGTTATATATTTTTCATTAATACTATATACAATGTCCCTATATGCTTGTTTTTACTTAGCTTTCCAGTTGGCTTGTTAACTGTGGATAATATCCCTCAATTTCCACTTATTCCCTATATAGCAAGTAAGTAGCTTATTCCTTAAGCGATATTCCTTATCGCTCTTCCTTCTCCAGTGTTTTATCTGTATTCTACTTTTGGACATAGAACATTTGTGTACTATTCTCACAATTCTTTTTTTTTTTTTTTTTTTTTGGTACTGGAGATTGAACTTAGGGGCACTCGACCACTGAGCCACATCCCCAGCCCTATTTTGTTTTATGTAGAGACAGGGTCTCACTGAGTTGCTTAGCGCCTCGCCATTGCTGAGGCTGGCTTTGAACTCATGATTCTCCTGTCTCAGCCTCCCTAAGTGCTGGGATTACAGGCTTGTGCCACTGCGCTTGGCTTCACAATTCTTATTATTACCTGCATTTTAATCTCTTCAATTAAGCAAAATACATACTCACCACAGTTCCTTGCTGTGTTTTCTCCATTTATCTGTTATTTGAATAAGACTTGTCATCAGTACTGACAGATTCCTAAGTAAGGACTATTAATTAAAAGATACCTCACCAGACATGGTGGCACATATAGGAGGCTGAGGCAGGAAGATCACAAGTTTCAGGCCAGCCAGCACAACTTAGTGAGAGTTTCTCAAAATTTAAAAAAAAAAAAAAATTTAAAAAGATTGCAGATAGAACTCAGTGGTACAGTGTGAGTAAACTTCCAGTAACCCTCCCCCGACCAAAGGAAAATACCTCAAATCTTGCATTTTAAGATTATTTATCTATATCTTTGAAAATTGAGGACCAGATTAGCCCACACTGCCTATTCTTGAAAGTATTGCTTCACTGATGTTTTGATTGTATATTCAATTACTTGGTCCTTTTGCCTGGAAGGCCAAGGAGTCCTCCTGCACATACAAGAATATGTCTTAGAATTGATCATTCTAAGTTAATTTTCAGAGTTCCATAATATACTCTTTCAATATTTAGGTTCAGGATTTTTAAATATATCTTTTGTAAGTTACTGAATTATAGATTTGAATGTTAGTCTTGGTTTATTTATTTTGCCGTACTGAAGATGGAACCCAAGGCCTTGTACATGCTAGGCAAGTGCTCTTGAGTTACATTCCCAGTTTTTTCTTTTTATTTTGAGCCACAGTCTAGTTAAATTGCCCAGGCTGGCCTTAAACTTACCATCCTCCTGCCTCAGCCCCCTGACCAGATGGTTACAGACATGCATCCCTATATTTTGCTTCTCTTATTTAGGGAATTCAATTATAACTCTGTTAGATCTTCTTTGTCTTCTATAGCTATTATTTTCTTTCTGAGATTTTCATTTTATTTTGTCTTAACTCTCTGGGAAATTTTTCATTCCACTTTCCTGTGTTTCCTTTACACATTATATTGAATCTGTAGTGTTTACCTTGCAATTGAATTTTTAGAATCATTATCTTCCTTCATTTTCCTGTACTCAGTGAACTCCCATTTCACATCTTTTTTTAAAAATTTTTTTTGATATTTATTTTTTAGTTGCAAGTGGACAGAATATCTTTATTTTATTTTTACGTGGTGCTGAGGATCGAACCCAGTGCCTTACGTGTGCTAGGCAAGCACACTACCACTGTGCCATAACCCCAGCCCCCCATTTCATATCTTGAGTGTTTCTATCAGCTAAAGAATTTTGGTTCTCAAATTTTCTCCTTGTTAAAGTAATTTTTTGTGAATATTGGCCTTTTTTTTTTTCCAAATTTTTTACTTGTTGATGGATTTTTATTTTATTCATTTATTATTTATATGTGGTGCTGAGGCTTGAACCCAGTGCCTCACACATGCTAGGCAAGTGCTCTACCACTGAGCTACAGCCCCAGCCCTGTGGATATTGGCCTTTTGTGTTCATTTTCAAGAGCTGAATTTTCCAGAACCAAGTATTTTTACAGATGGGGTTGGAAGATCAAGTAGCTCACTAGATTTCTTAGGTCAAGAGCATCCTCTTCATTTGATTCACTGAAATGCATTTCTTAACAAATAGCATCTTTTTCTAGGCAGTGGAGGAAGGGGAATGAGGGAAAGTTTAATGTATGTTAGCTTTCATGAAACTTTTATTTCTGTAAGACTCTTAATTTTCACTAAATTCTTCTTCCCTCTTAATCACCAAATCTCCAAGAGATTCCTGTTCCTTTTAAGTTATGTTGTTCTTGCCCCAAAGCAGTGATCTCTTAAGACTTACTTATTAGTCAGGCGTAGTGACTCACATCCATAATCCCAGTGACTTGGGAGGCTAAGGCAGGAGGATTGCAATTTTAAGGCCAGCCTCAGCAATATAGTGAGGCCCTAAGAAACTTGGCAAGACCCTGTCTCAAAATAGAAAGTAAAAAGGACTGGCAATGTGGCTTAGTGGTAAAGCACTCCTGAGTTCAATCTCCAGTGCCAAAAAAAAAAAAAATCCAAAACAACAATGGAACACTATTTAAACAGATACTTTCAACTCCTGTGGTTTCCCAGTAGCAAGTGACTTTAAGTCAGCATGGCTGTTCTTAGTATTTCTCCATTTAGGGTATTACTCTGGGACCTACTACATTCTTCTTTTCCCAAATAATTGCTATCTTACTCTCCACTTGCACATGGAGAGTAAGTCCTACTGGTTTCAGGTATTTTCTTTCCCCACCCAAATGAAATGGAAGTTTGCAGTGTTCTATTTCCTGGTACTGTGGTAGGTATGAGTTCATCGTAATTTTATTTGCTGTCTTTGTTGATCTGTTTTGGGAGATGCATAGAAATATTCAAATTTAAACACCCATCATTATCTTCAGAGTGCTCATTATCTACTCTGAATTTATAAATACCAACATTTATAAATTTTTAGATAAGATTTTCACAAGAACACTAGATAATTGGTCTTTTTGATTGATTTCATGGAAAAACACAAAGTTTATTACACAGATCAAATATAGAAGAAGATGGTTCATTCAGGTCTCTATGCAACTTCAGCCAGCCTTCCTCTCTCTGACCCTGATGTACTGATAAGCCTCCAAATTGTAGTGGATGCATACGATGAATGAGTCCAGGGTGGTCGGTATGTTCTGAGATGGTCAGTGTGGCAGGATGGTTGATGTACGTGACAGAGTGGTCTGCGCGTGTGGGCCATTACTGTGAGGGTGGTAAGTCTGTCCTCACTAATATGGATATGGACTATTCCTTTTTTGTTTCCCTGATTCTTTTTGGTGAGGAAATCATAGGTTTCAGGGTACATGGCTTTTAATGGAGAAATGGAGGGTATTAATTCCTGATGGCATAGGAGACTGAATATGTCCATGAGAAGCTTCCTAGTCTAAAGGCAGTGGAGGAAGTGGAATGAGGGAGAGTTTAATGTATGTTAAACTCAGGATAGTGGCGAGGAGAGCTGGCTACAAAAGACTGCTCAACTGCTACTCACCTCCTAGTGGCAGGGCTCCCCACCGGACTCTTTACAGTCCTGACCGAGGGTTACCAAACACCAAAGTTGCTTCAATTATGATCCCTCTGGGTCTTGGGTAATGAGAGTCAGAAGGATGAACAATCGCTGGCTGATCATGAATGAACAGTGGAGTTAAGTCTTCATTCTACCACTTACTGGGTGGGCAGCCTACAGCAAATAATTTGAATCTTGGGTTCATTATAGGTAGCTTGTGTACAATGATGGGCCTATTGCCTGGCTCGAGTAAACCCCCAATAATTGTAACTCTTATCTTTCATTATATATGCATACACATAGTTTAAATATAGGTATGGTTTTCACTTCATCATTGGATGCTGACTATTCAGTGACTGATGTCAATATGGGAATTACTACGTCCATTTGAACACTGGAGGGAAAAACTCAAGTGATTTAAATAGGTAGTGCTGAGGGCTGGCATTGTAGCTCAGTTGGTAGAGTGTTGGCCTAGCATGTGTGAGACACTGGGTTTGATCCCCAGCACCACACATAAAAATAAATGAATAAAAAAGGTATTGTGTCTGTCTACAACTAAAAATTATTTTTAAAAAATAGGAGCTAGGCACAGTGGAGCAGGAGAATTACAAGTTCAAATCCAGTCTCAGCAACTTAGTGAGGTCCTAAGTAACTTAGTGAGACCCTATCTCAAAGTAAAAAGATAAAATAAAATAAAATCTGCAGACTTAAAGTTTAAATTACAAAATAAGGGGCTGAAGTCGTGGCTCAGTGGTAGAGCGCTCACCTGGCATGTGTGAGGCACTGGGTTCTATCCTCAGTACCACATAAAAACCAAAATTAAGGTATTGTGCCTACATACAACCAAAAAAAATATTAAAAAATTACAAAATAAGATTTCTGCTTAGAAGGGACACAATTTCAGTGCATATTTCAATGGCCAAAGCAAATTACATGTCCAAACATGAAGCCAACAGGGCAGGAGTGTAAAATCCTCCTAAAACAAGAGGGAGTGAATGTGTGCCTTTTAATACACCATGACACACTGCCATCATATCCAGTTCCCCTTTCCAGGGATGTTTGAAGTCCAGAACTTGTTTCTCAGCCTCCACTGTCAGCTGGCTTCTGGTTGGCTGGGTTCAGCTAATGGGAAGGCCTGCCAGGGTGGGGAAAGTCAGTGCATTTCTCCCTCCCACCCTAATTTAGGTTTCTCCAGCACATCTTTGCTATTCTTCTGTGACTCCAGCACCCCCATTGAACAAACCTGCTCCAGTATCCCTTTTGCTGAGTAGACTCAGAGGCTGTGACCTGAGAGTCATAATCTGATCCAGTCTCCTAATCTGTTAAAGGGATAGAATCTGCTCACATCATCTAGTTGCTCCAAAATTGGGGCTGGGGTTGTGGCTCAGTGGCAGAGTGCTTGCCTCGCATGTTTGAGGCACTGGGTTTGATCCTCAGCACCACATAAAAATAAATAAACAAAATAAAGACACTGTGTCCATATATAACTAAAAAATATTTTTTAAAAAAGAATAAAACTGAAGGATGGACACTACAATTTTTAATGAATAAAGTGCTGGACAAACAAGGAATTTAAAGTCACACAAACGAGGCAATATGGTGTAGTAAAAAAAAATGGGGGCTGGGGTTGTGGCTCAGTGGTAGAGCGCTTGGCTAGCATGCGTGAGGCACTGGGTTCAATTCTCAGCACCACATACAAATAAATAAAATAAATAAAGATCCATCAACAACCAAAAAAAAAATTTAAAAAAAAATGGGACTAGAGATCATAACTCTTGATTCAGGACCTTGCTTGCCACCATGTTCCTTAATTTCCTCATCAGCGAATTAGAGATTACCATTGATAATATGTAGTGGTTGCAGAGTGGCATAAAAAGAAAGCATTTGTGAAAACCAACATTGTCAAGTGTGAACAGCTAAACAAATACTAAATGAACTGACCAGTTATAAGCAGAAAAAAACACTTTATTTCTATCAAATTGAAAAGTATGAATCAGTCTTCAAGCAAGAAAACCAAAATAATCAATAGTACAATCAACAGTTAGGAGAGCATATATGGAACAGAATACAGGATTAGGTGCTCAGAAACTGAGCACATACACCAACATCCAGGGGGAACAGCTGTCACACCAAGGAGAAGCACTCTGACTCATCGTAAACACACGACTTCAGGGAAACTTGAGCTGACATTTTCACAGGACGGTAAACGGAAGAGACAGGTTGTCGCCGGGTTAAAAACAGGCTTGAGCTTGAGAGGGATCACAGTGAAATGCCATTGTAACTCAACAGTCTCCCCAGAGATCTTTTCATCTCAAAAACAGGAATATATAAAAATCAGTAGTACAAATTCTCATAAAGCTAGAAAAGTCCTCTGAGCCCTAATATTCCTTGGAGCATAAATAAAGACAGAGTTCATTTTTCTTCCCTCTACTCTCTTCTAAGTTAAATACAAAATAGTTTGTACCTCAGGGAGAATCTTCAAGGTGGGCTGCTCCTTTGAAAAGTTTTAAACAGGAAAAATTTCACTTAAAGAATGACACCGCACTTCCTAGAATAGCTTAATTGTTACCAGAGAAAGGAGTTTATATGTAGAACGGTGCCTTTTTGGAAGTGTTTTCTCCTGTCTCTCTCACACACCGCACACATATACACAAAACGGTTAAATTGAGGAATATCCTGAAGCATACTGATAATGGCATTTATTCTGGCAAGAATTGTGCAATTTGGTACAAGAAAGATAAGGTACAGCATTTATGAACAATTTTACTTTTAGTATGTCTCAAAGGCAGAAAGCAAATTTTCTTTCATAGTTGAAATACAACATCTGTGTTGCACTTCTCATCTGGAAACCAGGCTGGGTCAGTTATATATGGAAAAGAATGACAACCTATGACCAGACCACATTCTCATATTGAAAGAATGTCTCCATTATTAGGTTCTTCTCTGGAGACACCAAGTAGACCTGGAGTCACTAAACTGGAGCGGAAAAAAAAGCAACTCCTAACTATGAACAGGACTTGACCTTATGAATCACCTGTCTGGCATATACCTACAGCAAGAAAAGACATGGATAGTTAAATGAAAGGTAAACAAATGAAATTCATCTGGTGGATATGAATTCCTCCTGAGATCCTATAACTCAGCAGAGTACAGAGACTTATGCCCTCTGCATATACAGTGTGCAACTACCGCCATGACCCACTGAGTGCAATTTTCCTGTCTCGGCATGAGAGCACCAAGATCGAACAAAGTTTCTAGGCTAGAGCATATGCATTGGTTTACCTACTTATGAGAATGGGAAACTTAAATTAGGGAGATGATGTACAGAAAGGCCCTTCGGAATTTCCCAATAAATCCCTATAAGTACAGGTAAGCACATGTCTCGGTCTTTAAATACAACAAGACAATTGAGATAACATCTGTCACACTGGGTAATTGTTGAGGATTTCCTTAGATATCGTATGTAATGCACTTAGCACAGAGGAACTGTCAAGATAGCCTATACCCCAACACACTTGGAAATACACAAGTCTTTTATGATTGGCAAAGATCTCTAGTGGGTTTAAACTTGTTAGACAAAGAACTAAAGTCAAATATTGAACTCAGGTTCTGGTGAACTAAATTTTACAAAAATCCTATGTATGGGTTTGTGCAGGCATCTTTTCTACCTGAAATTACACTGTCTCAACACTACATGGCAGGAAAAGCCACAACAGTAGCACCTTTAAGAAACCACCCTCTCCCACAGCTATTCTTACCTTTTCTCCTCCCTACAAAACACAGGGGTAGGCCTTGAATGACACTGGGCTCAGTGGAGCTACGGTGCTATAGAGTGGCCAAGGGAGTGATCCCCAGGGAAGGATGACAGGACAGGATGCAAACTTCCTTTGGTTACTGCCACAGTTGCTGCATGAGAAGTGGACAACAGGCAAAGGCATGAATTTGCATTCAGAGCCACATTGATATGTAGCAATACAGGGATGATGGTACCAAAAAGTCAGGGGTCACCCTGTGTTAGGTGCTTGATTACTATTATTTCTTCCTTGAAACACTTTCAGAATGATTATTTACCATCAAAATAATATGAGGGCAGGAACAAGGGAGGGATTTGTTCTGATTAAGAAAAGCATGTTTGGAAAGCTCAAGGAGCTCAGATCTGGGTGCAGGCACCATGGCCAGGGTGGGATCAAGGGTAAAGCCTCCTTAGGGTCACAACACATCAGACACCAAAAGGCAGGTGAGGACCATGTGGCTGCCTCCCCCACCCATCAGCCTGCTTTAATCAACTTTTATTTGTAGACTAGAACTAGGGGGAGGCCCAAAGGCTCAGACACTCCTCTGGCATGCAGTCACTGTAATGACATAAGGCCACAGGCAGAACTAAGCAGGCTCAAGGCTCTGGGTTGCTTGGTGGCAAGACATAGGTAGCTAACATCCAGGGAAAATTTCAGACTTTGAAGTCAGGAAAACCTGGGCTTGAGTCGCTGCTACATTGTTCATTGGCAGGGGAGCCTGAGGAAAGTCCCCAATGCTTACCTTCTTTGTTTATGAAAGAGGGATCAGATCTAGCTCATAGGATGCTAGAAAGATTCATTGAGATGTTTGTAAAGGTCCTAAAAGTGCACATTTCACTCAGTAGGACTTCAATAAATGGTACCTACCATAAGTCTGCCTTTGTGTTGGAAAATAAACACAGCAGCAGTTTCAAGTTCCCAGAAAGGGGGAAGTCTATTAGGATAATAGAAAACAAACTAAACTTAGAACTGGGTAGAATCATGGAATGTGGGGTCAGGTCAGAAGCCCAAAGACCACCCAAACCATTCTCAGCTCAAATGTGAAGGAACTGTAGGTATGGCATTGGAAAGAAAACCAAGAAAAGATGTCCCTTTAATTTTACTTTTGTCAAAACAGTTTCAACATGACTTTGACTTCATGAAATCATAGGAAAACTAGTGCATTTATTAAAGACAACTAGAAATGGTTTTGTTGTTGTTTTGTTTTAAAGGACATTGAACATGAAATAAGTAGTCTTTTCAAAGTTTATGGAAAATGTATTTGTCTCATTAGTCTCACCTAGCAAATGACCTTCAACTACCAGGCAAGCTCTCCAACAGCAAGCACGGTAACAGCTACAATTGCCGATTTAGCTGGAAAGGAGCAAAGAGAGAAGGACAGAGGAGCAGAGTACACAATCAGGGATCTTGCCATTTCCAATACCTAAGGGCAATGATGACGTTAGAGGGAAAGTAAAAAAGGAGTTTGGAGATTTTTGTGCTTCAGAAACGCACATGCTTTCCTCTTCTGAATTATCCATAACAACTTTAACTCTACTCTTCTTTTTCCTAGTTTGTGGAAACAGTCTCCATGGCAACACTAGTTGTGCAATTTTCTCTCTGTTGAACATTTTTTTCTCTATACCTAGTTCCCCAGGAAACCTGAGCTTTATCTACATGTCTGATCTTCACCCCTTTCCCATCATCATCCCCCAAATCCAACTCTTATAAAGTGCTCAGAGTCAACATAATAATGCACTCACATTTCACAGACCTGAACTGAGCGATTGCATTGAAGAGAAAGTAAACAATTTTATTTTTCTGTGATCAAGAGGATGAGGAGAATGATCTGTATTTCCACTAAGGTAGCCAAGGAATATTCATATGAAGGGACAAAGGGAAACAAACCAGAAGGACTTGGGCAGTAGTGCAAGGAAGATGGACTTATTAACACATAGGTAGTGAACTGAACTGACTGGGGATTCACGGGACACCTTTAGAAAGTCAATGATGTATTTCAACACCAGTAAAGTACTGGAATCAGCTTCTTTTTTTTTTTTTTTCCTCATCAGTATGAAAGTTTAGCCAGAAGTCATTCCCAGGAAAAGTAAAGGACACTCCCCGGGGATGGGCATGATGCATGAAGGAGGGATACATATTTTTAAGGCAGCAGGAATAAACTTCATTGTTCTTTCCAAAGGAGAGCAAGAATTACACAAGGTGGCCACCAAGTCTGGAAACCAGGAAAGTCTTTTAACAAAGGATTTATTGATATAAGGAATGGCAAAATATTAAGATCTTTATTCTTAGACTATATGGCCACCCCATATAGACTGCATCTTTGGAATAGGGGGACTGTTTGTTTTCCCATCATTATAAAACTGTCAAACTTAATCTAGATACAGCTAGTGCAATATTTTCCTTAATCCCACAAGGCTCTGTTCCCTTTAAAGACTATTTATAAATCTGCTTGGATCACTCACAGGAGAAAAACACTGTCACCATCAATATTTAGCAGCATATTCAAAATTCATTTTGTTGTCTTCAATAAAAAGCTTAACTATTCTATTAGTCCAGTAATTCCATATGGTCTTATTATTTCTATACACAAAATATGATCTCTCCACATTTCTGTAGGTTAATTTTTAAGGATTCCAAAAGATTCTGGGAGGGGGAGGGGGGCGGCTCTAATTTTTTCACAATAAAAGGAGCAGAACAAGCCCATGAGAATCAGACGAGCATTTAAATAAGACCCTCTGCATGGCTCAGTTCCTGATGCATGAAGAGATTCAACGTAGTCCCTAGCTCTCAGTTCATAGAAAGAGGAATTTGAGAGGGATAAATGCAGTAACTATCTGTATTATTTAATAGCCTCTGTTTAATATCTAGGATGGAAAAAAACAGATGTAAGAAAACAAAGTTGGTAGAAGCAAAATCCTTTCATTCCAGGATGTCTGCAAAGGAGGGACTCCACGGAGCATGGCAGAGCATGGATGAAAGGCGTTACTCTTAGCAGAAAAAAATGAATCGTGGACACAGTCACTCAAGAGAGAAGCAACCACTGAGAGCAATAAGTTTCAATTCCACTGTTACCAGGGGGCAAAAAGCAGAGAACTATGGCAAAGCCCAGACTAGAGCCCTCTGCATTCTCAGGCTTACTGGTTCTGTGTTTCAGTATAGCCTTTGAAGGTGGGGAGAACCAGAGACCACCGTCATCACATGCAAAAAAAAAAGGCTATTAAAGCAACAACTTGGCTGTCCAAACCCAACTAGAGTGTAGGTTAGACACTTGAAATCCAGCCTGCACTTGCTGGCTTGTGAAGGGCTCAACAGGTCCAGAGTTGCCTTCTTTTGAAAGACAGAGGAGGGTCTCTTCATGAGCTCTTTCTACTCACTAGTTTTTCTATCAGTTCACCATTTAAACAGAGAAGATGCTGTAAGCTATCTCAGCTGACTTCTAATTTGGACATGGCATCAATGCTACACACACGATTGAATGAATGACCACGTCTTCCTGGCTCTTCCACGGGGCAGGCTCAGTATGCTTCTTTGGACTGAATAGGTGTGATCTTGTTTGAGAATAGTGTGTAAACATAAGGCCAGATTTTGTTAGTCTCCGTCCCAGAAAATTGATGAAGCACTCCTCGGCTCCTGAAAAACAAAGTCCAACAAACACAAAGGCATTTTAGGTTTCCTTTTAACATTATTAGCACAGATAAAGTTTAGGCTACAAAAACGCATGATTTTGTGGTCTCTGTCACACATCACTGCCAAAACTTCCCTGTTTCAAACGTGTGAGGCCTCTCTCGGGCATAGCTAAACAAGGCCATTGGCTTTTGCAATTC
>PVHX01022071.1:0-28421 GCA_004024805.1 Geosciurus inauris | reverse complement strand
CCTATTCTCCTTCCTCTACTCTATGGCCCTTCTTTTTGCTCATTTATTGATTTATTTTTGATTGATGCTTTCTACATAAAGTGGAGTGTCCTAAGATATATTTATGCATGCATGTAGCACGATTTTGTTAAATTCATTCTGCATTTCCTTCTCTTCCCTGTACCTCCTTTCTCCCTCTCAATCTCCTTCCACTCCACTGATATTTTCTGTATCTTTATGATATCTGGCCCCCTTCCCCCTTATTTTGCACTAGCTTTAGCATATGAAAGAAAATATTTCACCCTTGATTTTCTGAGTATGGCTTATTCTATTCGCAATACTTTTCTCCATTTCTATCTACTTATCGACAAATGCCCATAATTTCATTATTCTTTATGGCTGAGTGAAACTCATTGTTACTGCAAAGGAAAACCCTAGCAGTACCTCCATTATTCCTTGGAGAATCAGTAAATGATTCTCAACTGAAAGACACCAGTCTGTCACTTTCACTTTGCTTTGGAAAACTGAGAACAATGGAAAATGACTTGCCCCAAATCCCTAGGGTCAGTGATAGGATTAGAGAATTTACAGTGCCTTAATCTCAGTCTAGTGCTTTCTCACCATATTATTTTAAACTTGTAGACTGTGAACCTAATAACATGTAAATTATGCACATAAAGTCAGGTCTCAAAACACACTCTGATTTGCCTTAATGACCCACAAAATCATAATCTTCCGCAGTTCCTGTTCGGGTCATGACTGTGGGGTTTGGATTAAATAGGCATACTTGAAACATTACCTGGTGCTTTTTGAAACTAATCCTTCACAGTCTGGCATTTTAAAAATAAAGAGATAAGGAAAATGGAAATAAGTTTCACCAATCAACAAACCTTGTGCTGAAAACACAAGAGAGAGAATAACTCTAGTTTCATTATAATGTAGAATGTGATGCCCTTTTTTTTTCCTCAAAAGTAAAATATGCCACCTGGTGAAAAAAAATGTGCTTACTTTCTAGGGAAAAGAAAGTAAAGGTTCATTATAGTAAAAACTCCACTGTCATAATCCCTTGGTCACTGAATTGCATGTGTTACTCAAAGGTCTATCTCACATAACATCACATCAGCTTCTAGCTACTAGTGCTGCCATGAAACATGATTTTTTTGCGTCATTTTAGAGATCCAGTTTACAATGTCTACAATTTATATGCCACCTCTATTTCATAGGTAGAAAAACAGAGGCTAAGGAAAATTTGAGTTTGTTGACGTACTCACAGCTCCCCTGGTTTCTTGAGTCTTAATCCTTTGCCCTAAAATTTATATCAGGCTATCCCTTCCAGATTTCTCTGCCAGATAGTTAAGCTCAGATCTTAAAACTAGTGAGAGCATGGCACTAATGCAGCCAGGGAATACTCAGTGTCCACAGATCAGGACTATTTTTACTTAGCTGACTTCCTACAGCACACTAATAGATCCCTTGGAAAGTAAAATAGGCACTGGAAACCAGGAAATGGCCCTGCTGCCTGCCCAGCATAGTATAGGATCAGCCCAGACCCCCGTAGCCCTTAACACACCAAGTGTTTGATACAAGGAGAGGATCCCTGCCTGAGATATGGCAGGGACTTAGCTGCCAACTGCATGTTGGCCCAAGCACTTTCCAAATGGGCTTGTGTTGACAAAAGTTAGAAGCAATGGAGAAAGGAAAATGCATCTATAGCAGAAAAAAGAAACTCAAGAGAAAAAAGACAAAGTGGAGCTGGTGGTTTGGTTACCGATAGCAAGATGGTGCTGGGTACACAACTCATTGGTAAAGCACTTACATAGCTTTGGCAAGGTCCTGGGTTACATCCCAGGGTGGAGTAAGGGACAGGAATAAAAGATGAAGAAAGTGTTCAGGGCCCAGACTTGTGGCTTTTGTCTTTTGGGCTAGCAGTCCCAGGCTGCTCCTCTGATTTCTGTCCTAGTTAGAAGAGATTGATTCCCAAAGCAGCAAAGTGAATGGGAGGTGCACATGCATGTGTGCATCTAAGTATGTGAGTGTGCCTCATCAAGTGTGCAAGGACATGGATGACTCTGTGTGTGTGCCTGCCTGCATGTAAACTTGTGTATATTGTTGGTGGAAATATAATTGAAAATAAAATTCCTCCCAGCCCTAACAACCTCTCCTTAACAACAGAAGACAAAGAAAATTTTATCAAATAAGCACTAATCCAGAATGTGATGTGTATCTCAGGTAACAAGCTAAAGTGACTGCAAAGATAGGAAGAAATCTCCTATAGCTCAGTGAGTACAAGCTGTTAAGAGGCCTTGAGTGAAGACCCCAGCTAGGGTGGTCCCAACAGACCAGGTGTGGCTACCCACCCTGATCAAAGAGAAAAACAGTGGTGAAGGACAAAAACAAGCTTTTATAAGTGTGCTCACACTGGAAGAGAAGGGTAGATATAAGAATACAGTGACCAAAGTTCTATCTTCAAGGGACTGATAGAAACTTTGAGGTTTCATAGAAAAGAGGAATGAAGGCAAGGTTTTGTGTAGCTAGAAGAGTAAGTCATCCTAGTCAGGCCACATTCTGGTTGATCATTATCTTAGGACTGGTTTAGTGAAGTTCTAGGAATGTCACTGCTTGAAGGGGTAACTCAGTTCTTATCGTGAGATAATTGCTCCTGCTTTTGGGGGGCAGTCTTGGTTTCATAATGGGGTAATATCTCCTATGTATGGGGCAATGTCATCATGGGGTGGTCTGCTCTACAAGGCTCAGATCGCTTGAAGACAGTTTCAGTCCCTTATCATAAAGATGGTTATCAGTTGGACTCATTGTTCTTGGAATCTGAGATAACTGCAGAAGGAAGTAGCTCAAGGGAAAAACTGTTAACTGGAGGCAAACGGAGAGAGGAACCCTACCGAGGTGGTTAGGTCAGTGACTGTGCGTTACTTCAAAGCCACTACATTTTGCAGGCTTCACAATTTGGCAACAGGCAAAAGCACAAGTGAGGCCCAACTCTTCCCAGGAAAATGGAAGCTCACACATTATCTTTCTTAGTGATTCTGTTGCAGAAAGACCCTCGTGTCCAGGAGGAAACGTTCTGAACTCCTGAGAGTAGAAAGAGGCTCATTTAGTCATTGAAAAGATTTATGTACATTTTAAAAGAACAGAGAAATTCTGAATGAAAAGGAAGGGAGGAGGCTTTTATTTTTCAATGTAAAGAATTGAGTCTCTTAATTTGTATTTGCCTTTACAACATAAATGTGCTAAAAGTCAAAAAATGCATTCGTGTGTGTGTGCGCGCGTGTGCGTGCGCGTGCGTGCATGCACACGCACACACACAGGCACCACATGTGTACGTGCATGCTGCTAGGTCAGGCCCTACCCAATGCAACTCTCCCTTCCATACCTCTCCAGTGTGCTCTCCCCTCCCCCAGCCTTGGAACCTGCCCCTCAGTCAGCTTGGATAACTTTTTTGTTGTTTGTGTGCATGTGTGTGTGAATTAAATGAATATTTATGTGCTGTACAAAACAATATATGTCAACAAAATGAAACACTTTTATTATATATGTCAAATTTGCTTTAAGTAATTTTTTATGATTTTTCTTCTAAGACATAGCCTGAGGATGTTATAGGAATTTGTTTCAGCAAAAATAAAATTCTTCCATGAAGAACTTGCATAGTAGAAAAGAAAAAAAAATCTTACATTTTAAATTGTCAGTGAATTTTTGTATTTGTTCTCTTTAGACATACATTAGAGTGTACTTTGACATATTACACATACATGGAGTATAACTTATTCTAATTAGGATCCCATTCTTGAGGTTGTATATGATGTGCAGTTTCACTGTGGTGTATTCATAATATGAACATAGGAAAGTTATGTTTGATTCATTCTGTGCTTTTCTATTCCCATTGCTCTCCCTTCCCTTCATTCCTCTTTGTCTAAAGAAGGGGAAGCTTCTATACTTCCCCTCCCTACCCTCCTTTTTTATGTGTTAGCACCCACATATCATAGAGCACATTCCCCCATTGGTTTTGAGGGATTGGCTTATTTCACTTAGCATGATATTCTCCAGTTCCATCCATTTACTGGCAAATGCCATCATTTCATTCTTCTTCAAAGCTGAGTAATATTCCATTGTGCATATATGCCACAGTTTCTTTACCCATTCCTCTGTTGAAGGGCACCTAGGTTGGTTCCATAGCTTAGCTCTTGTGAATTGACCTGCTATAAACAGTGAAGTGGCTGCAAGCTTGGACAACTTTGTAGAACAACCAAAACATGCTGATCCTCAATTGTCTTGTGCTGTGTCTCCACTGGAAGTCCTGCTATCCCTATTTCTTCCACTTGCCAATTGCCATCTCTTTCTCCAACATCTCCTGATTCTTGAAGGCACTTTGGGATTTCAAGTTAGTGCTTTAACTCTTTTAACTTATGTGGCAACTATTTACAATACCTCATCTCCCCCCACTAGAATGCACGCCAGAGAAGAAGAGGACATGGCTGGTGACTTCTTCATCTTTGTACTGCCTACAGCACAGGGTCTTTAACATGTGCCTTTAGTCAAAGTTGTGGTATTGAGCTGCACTGAGAATCCTGCTAGGCCACCTCTCTGGCTCTCATTACCCACTTTCTTTTCTTCTGCTCCTTAAACTGCTATGGGAATATTGAAGCCAGAAAAGTGAAAATTTACAAGATGTGTTCCCAGACTGGTTCCTCATAAGACCCTTGAAGTATATATCTAGTCTAGCACACTTAAAATGGGGAAGGGCCAAGCTTTGTAACTCCCCACCTGCTACCCAGCTCCATGCTCTGGCATCTTCAGAACCACCTTCTAATTTGTAGACTTGTAAAATAACTGTACAATGGGACTTGTCCCCGTGGTGGGTGGTGGGTAGAGCAGAAGGATCCTCATCCTAGGGCGGAGGAGTAGGGTGGATTATGCTAGATGACTAGTTCCTTCCTCCAAAACTCTGATGGTTCTGTGCTCTCTAAGCCTGTGGTGAGATCAGGCATCTCACTGTGCTCTGATGACCCTTTTGCTAAAGCCCTATAGAATTTGGGTTTCCTTGAGAGGAACTTTGTCCTGTACCCCCTTGTGGTTGACAAGGCAGTACTTTAGGCCCGAGGAAGCCACAGAAGGCAAGTGAGAGAGGAGCCTGCTTCCTTCAGAGGCAAATCCAGGCAGGCCTCTCAACAGACATTTGTCAACAAAGTCCAATGTTTGCACCACAAAATAGGTACTCTTTTGGAAATCTGATTCCAGCATTTGTGTATGTAGTCCCCCAATTCCAGGTTAGACTGAGGTCTGACTGCTGCCCACCTGCCATCACTTTACCTTGAGAGTGGTACCTTCACTTTAGTGGCATATGCTCTATTTGGGCACATGGCCTAGTTTCTCCACTTTATACATGTTTCAGGGCTGGACCTAGACAGCCAACATTCCCTATCTGTCCTTTCAAAACACCTTTGAGTCCCACAAGGCAAGTTGGAGCCAATGTACCCTCTGGCCATGCACAGGGTTGCAATCTTAGCTACTCTGGAGGCTTAAGCAGGAAGATCACAAGCTTGAGGTCAGCCTCTATTTTCAAATGTGCATCCCCTCAATGATCACTGTTGCATCTTACCTGTCTGTGCACAAGGCAGACACAGGAGCCAGTGAGGAAGCAGCTGGGTTGCAAAGAGCAGTCAGAGTACAGAACTTATGTAGGCTGGTGTCTCCATGGCAGGCAGTTTTGAAGTAAGTCACATCAAATAGGTGGTTAAGATAAGATTAGGATGGGCTGGGATTGTAGCTCAGTGGTAGAGGGCTTGCCTCACATGCATGAGGCACTGGGTTCGATCTTCTTTACTACATAAAAATAAATAAATGAAATAAAGATATTGTGTCCATCTAAATTTTTTTTAAAAAAAAGATAATATTAGGAACCAACTGCAGGGTAGAGTAACTCAGATCCCACAAGTGTGTGGGGTTGCAGGTACTGGCAATAATTTGCTCTGAGGATCTTGTGAGTTAATGGGTGCAGTGTTCACTTGTAAACTGCAAAGTCCTAAAGAAAGAGGCAGCTTGGGCCATGGGTAACAAAGAGACCTAGACTGGGTATAAAAAGGTCCAGATGCAACTGTGACTCTGTCCCGGACTCCAGTGTCAACTTGTATGAGCCTCTTCACTTTCCCATCTGCCAAGCATCACAACTACATGTAGGTGGGACCAGAGAGACTCTAATGGCATTCTTCAGAACCACTTTCTAATTTGTAGACTTGTAAAATAACTGTACAATGGGACTTGTCCCCTTGGTGGGTGGTGGGTAGAGCAGAGGGGCCCTCATCCTAGGGCGGAGGAGTAGAGTGGATTATGCTAGATGACTAGTTCCTTCCTCCAAAACTCTGATGGTTCTGTGCTCTCTAAGCCTGTGGTGAGATCAGACATATTTTTATAGCACCCAGTACAGGCTTGTGTACACAGTTGGGCTTAGCTGAATGACTGAATGAATCTTTCTTTCTTCATATAACAGGGAAGGCCTGTAACAGGGTGTTATCCTTGGCCCCTGACACCAGAGTAATGATGGCGTCCCTCAGTAAAACATTTTTGTGTGTAAATATCACTTAAGTCTGCACAGCAGTTGTCAAACAGTGAGGCCCTGACAGAAGCCAGTGCACCAACCTGGAAACATTTTTATGGTAATCATTTTCCTACAGAACTCAAAGCTTCAAAAGGAGAGCATTCAAATGCTCCCCTAGAATGCTGCAGCTGGAAGAAACTTTCAAGATCACAGAATCCAACTCTTTCATTTCCCAGATGGCGAAGCCAAGGGGGTGAGGAGGGAAGTGCTTTTTGTGGCCCAAGGCCTGGCACATAGTAGGAACCTACTAGAGGCAAGGCCATGGCAGAGTGGGGTGAAAAAGTAGCCTCCATAGGGGTGCCACAGCACCTTCCAGGGAGGCTGGAGGTAAAAGAGTAATATAGCCAGGAGCTAGAAATGAGGTCCTGTGAAGATAAAGGGGAAAGCAAGAAATAAAACAGGAGAAAGCAGCCATGTGGGCAAGGGCAGCCATAGGTTCCTGTGATGAAGAGTGAGTAGCCCACCAGCCCCTAGGTCCTCAGGGGTGACATGGATATTCTGCTCCAACTTCACGACTCTTCCATGCTCCCTTTGTTTGGAATGCACATCTCACTGGTATCTTTGGAAATCCTATCTTCTTTATGAAACATGGAATGGCCAAGTCTGTACACTTCACCCCCCTTAATCCTTCGAGCAGGGTCCTACTATGTGCCAATTGTCCTCATTCTTCAGCTCTTCTAGTCCCTGGCATTATTTTAGGGGCTCAGGAAAGAATGACTGGCTACACCCCCTTCCTAATGCAGCTAACTCGCCCACGTTACCTAGGGGAAGGGGGCAAGGAAGAAAGAAGAAATGAACACAGGAAGGGAAGATGAGGTAGGAAAGAAGGAAAGACTTGAGGAAACACAGGACCTCCGCAGGAAGCATGAGGACTTCATTCACTAATTTAGTCTCATATTTATTTATTGAATGCTTACAATGTGCAAGACAATGTTTGGTTTAGCAACTGCCCACACTAGTAGTTAAGGGTAAGCCTGGCTTCAAATACTAATTCTGTCATCCACTAGCTACGTGACCTTTAATAAGTTACTTAATTCTCTGTGCCTCAGTTTCTTTATCTGTAAAATGGGTATCATGATAGTGCTTTCCTCATAGGTTATTATAAGAAACAACTTAATTGATTTTTGTGTTTACTCAATTAAGCACATAGTAAGCTGCATATGAGCATTGGTGATCATTTTAGGCACTAGAAATGAAGATGTTATTCATATTAGTAACTAAAACGGACCAAAATAAATCTTTGTCAGTATTGAGCTTAAAGCCTACATGTAGGAGATGAACAAATAAAAATAACAACAACAAACAAAATCGTATTAGGAGGTGGGAAATAATATGGAGAAACCCAGAGCAGGTAAGCAGGGCTGGGAATCAGAAGGAAGGATTCTGATTTGAGATGTGATGGTTGGAGGGGGTCTGACAGAGAGGAAACCCATGGGGTGACAGCCTGCAGCTGAGCTGCTCATCACCTCTCCAACTTTAGCCAAGGTACCCAAGGTTGCTCATGAGCATTCTTCTGGGACAGGAAGAGATCCTTAGAGAGAGAACTCTTAGAGATCAGGTGCCTTGAGGATGAAAAGCTATTTGCTCTGGCATAGAGAAGGCGCAGAAGCTGGCGAGGAACCGGGGCCTTTGCCAACACAGCAGGGTAAACACTTGTGGCCAAGTCTGGCAGCTGCAGGGCCTCTGTGGAGCAAACACGACCCTTGTGGCTGGCATAGAGGTGGCCAGGGGAGCCAAAACCCTTCAGGGATTTGAGTTAATGAGGGCCTGCACTATGAAGCTTGGCTCCCACCTTTCCGCTCAATGGGACCACATCACTTTTTTCCTAAGCTGGGTTTCCTCTCACCTGGGAAGGCTGATGGAACAGACTGGGAAGGCTGATGGAACAGACTGAGAGTGCCCTGAATTTTTAATGATGCCTAAAGTCTAGAAGGTTTTGCTGTGCGGCATTCAGAGTGTTGTTTTCTGAGTTTCAAGGCAATGACTCCAGGAAGAGCTATATATAAGATCAAGATACATTCTGGAGGCTGTGGCTGTGGTTCAGTGGTGGAACACTTCCCTGGCATGTGTGAGGTGCTGGGTTCAATCCTCAGCAGCACATAAAAATAAATAAATGCATTGGATCCATATACAACTAAAATTTTTTTAAAAAAGATACATTCTGGGGGAATATACAGTATGAGTGCAAGGCATATCCTAAATCTACACTCTCTTGAGCTCCAGTTCTACAAAAACTATATTCATAAGCCCAGCTACTCAAGAGGCTGAGACAGGAAGACCACTAGTTGGAGACCACCTGGTAGCTTAGTGAAACCCTGCCTCAAAATAAAATAAGAATGTGTGGGTAGCAGCTCAGTGGTAGAGCACTTGCCTAGCATGTGTGAAGCCTTGGGTTCAATGTGCAGTACTACAAAAACAATTAAAAGAAAACTATACCCAAAAGTTACTTTGCCAATCCCAAGTTCCTCTTCATTTCTTGACCCATCCTTCCCAACTGTCATCATTCTGGGAAGAAATGACAAATTCTAGAAGGACCACGCTGGAATATGTGCTCAACCATTTATTTAGTCAGCAAACAAGTACTGTGCATTATTTTCAGTGCTTGGGAAATAAATCAGACCAAGGTTCTTCCTCCTAAAGCTCATATTCTAGTAGGACAAATACACAAAGGTCATAATACACGTCAAAGGCAATGTCAGGGAACAATGACTGCAATGAAGCAAAAATAAAGCAGAGTGAGCAGAACAGGAGTGTGATGAGGGCCACTTTGGTTGGAGTGGACAGGGAAGTCTTCTTCTTGGTGATGATATCTAAACCAAACCTGAATGAAGCTATGGGCCATGCCATTGTCCCAGGCCAAGGAACAGCAAATGTGAAGGCCCTGAAACAGAAATAGGCTACTACGGTGCCGTCACTTCACTAAGGTAGAAATTAACATCCAAGAAGGCAAAATGTCAAGAAGGGAGTGAATGAATGAAAGATCCTGACAACCAAACTAATCACTGATGATATGTTTATGTATTTTCTTCCAGATATATGCAAACATATGTATATGTTTATGTATATGTATGTGAATGAAAAGACCCTGCTTTGTCTGCTCCAGCAGCTATAACAAAATGCCATAGACTTAATGGCTTAAACAGCAAATATTTATTTCTCACAGTTTTAGAGACTGGGAGTCCACCATTAGGGTGCCAGCATGGTGGGGTTCTGGTGAGTCTCCTCCTGGGCACAGGCAATTTTCTTCTCATTGTATCCTCATATGGTGGAGAGGAAAATCATCTTTCTACTCTCTCTCTCTTTTATAAGGTACTAGTCCCATTCAAAACACCTGTGCCAGCGGGGCGCAGTGGCACAAGCCTGTAATCCCAGCATTTAGGGAGGCTGAGACAGGAGAATCGTGAGTTAAAAGCCAGCCTCAGCAATGGCGAGGTGCTAAGCAGCTCAGTGAGACCCTGCCTCTACATAAAACACAAAATAGGGCTAGGGATGTGGCTTAGTGGGTCGAGTGCCCCTGAGTTCAATCCCCGGTGCCAAAAAAAAATAAAAAAGAAAGAAATCAAAACACCCGTGCCTTACGGCCTCATCATCTCCAAAGGGCTTCACCTCCTGATACCATCATATTGGGGGTAAGGATTTCAAAATGCCAGTTTAGAAACAGCACACAAACATTTAGACCATAGCATGTATACATATGGGTTTTTCATTAACTACTATTTTGCAAACTGGTTTTTTTTCCAGTTAACTATATTCAAGGACAATTTCCAATGTCAATAAACATTGATCTCCATTGACATTTTTTCAACTTAATATTTGTTTGTACCAAAAAACGATTTCTTTTGTGTTTACTGAAGCGTAATTTACTTACAGTAAAATTCATCCTTTTATCAATATTTATTGAGATTAAAAAATTTATCCTTTCTAGGTATACAAACTTATATAGTCATGTAATTATCACCATAATCCAAGAGAGTAAATTTTTCTATTATCCCAAATAGTTCCCTCATATCCCTTTGTAGTTAATTTCTGCCTTCCACCCATAGATCACAGGCAAACAATGATCTGATTCATGTCCCAATAATTTTAATTTGCCCAATATGTCATGTAAATGGAACCATATAGTGTTTATCCTAGCTCATTCACTTAGGATAACACTTTTTGAGATTATTTGCATTGTTCTGAATGAGTAGTTTATTATTTTTATTGCTAAATAGCATTCCATTGTATGGATATACTGCAATGTATTTATCCATTCAACAGTTGAGGGATACTTGGATTGTTTCCATTTCTTTAATTTTTTAAAATTTATTTAGTTGGAGATGGATAAAATACCTTTATTTTTATTTATTTTTATGTGGTGCTGAGGATCCAACCCAGGGCCTCACACATGCTAGGCAAGTGCTCTGCTACTGAGTCACAACCCCAGCCCTGTTTCCAGTTTTTGATCATGAAGAAAACTGTTATAAACATTCATATATAGATCTTTTGTAGACATGTCTTATTTCTCTTGGGTAAATACCTGGGGTGGTATTGTTATGGTGCATGGTAAACATGTGTTTAATATTATAAGAAACTGTCAAACTGGAGACTGTACAATTTTGCATTCCCATCAGCAAACTATGAGAATTCTACTTATTCCACATGGCCATTTATATTTTAAAATTTATCCGTTCTTATCAGTGGGTAGTGCTATGTCATTGTAGTTTTAATTTACTTTACATTAAAAACTGATATTTTTATTTTTTTATTTGCTCTTTTCGAAAGTAATGACCAATGATTTTGACCATCTTCTTTTTTGTTTTCTTTTTTTGGTACTGAAATTGAACTCAGGGGCACCTAACCTCTGAGCCATATCCTCAGCCCTTTTTTGTATTTTATTTAGGGACAGGGTCTCAGTGAGTTGCTTAGGGCCTTGCTAATTTGCTGAGGCTGGGTTTGAACTCATGATCCTCCTGCCTCAGCCTCCAGAGCTTCTGGGATTACAGATGTGTGCCATTGCACCAGGTTTGATTATCTTTTCATGTTCTTATTTGCTATCGTGCTCTTGTCTTTGGTGAGGTATCAGTCCAAGCCTTTTGCCTATTTTCTAACTAGACTGTTTGCTTACTGCTGAGTTCCATTAGTTTCCTAGGGCTGCTCTAACAAATCATCACAAATTTAGTAACTTAAAATTACATAAATATTCTCTTATAGTTCTCAGAGCCAGAAGTCAGAATGACTCTTTGTGGTGTAAATCAACATGTGGGCAGAATGTGCACAGAGTTATTTCTTTTTGGAAGCTCCAAAAGAGATTCTCTTTCTGCTTTTTTTTTTTCTTTCTTTCTGTACTAGAGATTGAACTCAGGGGCATTCGACCACTGAGCCACATCCCCAGCCCTATTTTGTGTTTTATGTAGAGACAGGGTCTCACTGAGTTGCTTAGCACCTCACCGTTGCTGAGGCTGGCTTTGAACTCGCGATTCTCCTGTCTCAGCCTCCCTAAGTGCTGGGATTACAGGCTTGAGCCACCGCGCCCGGCTTCTTTCTGCTTCTGGTGGTTGCTGGTATGTCGGGGCTTATGGCTTCATCACCCCAAACTCTGTCTCTGTGGTCTCATTGCATTGTTTCCTCTGCAGTCAAATCTCACTGCTTCCCTCCTTTTAGGTACTTGTGATGACATTTAGGCTCTTCCTTGATAATTTCCTCGTCTCAAACCCTTAATTGAATCGCATCTACAAAACCTCTTCAGGGTATATAAAGCAACATTCACAGGTTCCTGGGGTTAGGACCTGGATAACTTCAGGAGAAATTATTCAATCTACCACATTAGAGAGTTCTTCACAGATTTTGGTTACCAGTTTTTTTTTTTTTTTTATCAGATATGTGCTTTGCAGATATTTTCTTCCTGTCTGGGAATTGTCTTTTCATTTTCTTTACAAAATCTCCTGAAGAATACATTTGTTTATTTTGAAGAAGTTCAATTTGTATGTTTATAACTTTTTTCTACTATGTTTTATACTTTGTGTGTCCTATCTAAACAAACTTCACATAAGACAAGGTCATGAAGATTTTGTCCTATGTTAACTTCCAAAAATTTTATAGTTTATGTTTTAAAGTTAAGTGTATGAGCAGTTTTGAGTTAATTTTTGTAAATTGTGCAAGTTAGAGGTCTAAGTTCATTACCTTGCACCATCTGTTTTAAAAAAGTATGCTTTCTCTGTTCTATTGCCTTTCCATCTTGTGAAAAACCAGGTGACTATGTTTGTTTATTTCTGTTCTTTGTCATGTTCAACTGATTTATGTGTCCGTCCTTTCACCAACACTACCTTCTCTTGTTTAGCACTATACTAAGTCTTGAAATTTTATAGTCAGAGTCCTCCAATTTTTTCTTCTTTTTTAAAATTGCTATTTCTTTAAAATTTCAATTTGCAATGGTTTTTTGCTAGTATATCAAAACATAACTGACTTTTTATATATTATACATCAGCCTTGTATCCTATTTAGGTAGTCTTTTCATAGATTCCTTGAGATTATTACATAGACAATCATGTCTATGAATACAGAAAGATTTATTTTTTCCATTCCTATGTGAAAGCACTATATCTCTTCCTTGTTTTTTGCACTCAATCTTGGGTGGGTGAGCATTCAGTCTATTACCATTAGAAGTTAAAATCTTAAATCATTATTGCTTGTTAGGACATTAAAATAAAACATTATTTTTTATTATGAATGATTGCATAATTGTCTTGTTTTCTGACCTTATACTGTTAATAGGGTGGACTACATTGCTTTATGTCTATATGTTGAATGTTACTACCTCAGTTTTGCATTCCCAGAATCAATATCACTTGCTCATGATATATTATCCTTTTTTTATATTATTGGATCAATATGCTAATATTTCCTTAAGAATTTTTACACTATGCTCATGAGGAATATTAGGTTTTAGCACACTGGATTTTTTTTGGTACCAGGGATTGAACTCAGGGGCACTCGACCACTGAGCCACATCCCCAGCCCTATTTTGTGTTTTATGTAGAGACAGGGTCTCACTGAGTTGCTTAGCACCTCGCCATTGCTGAGGCTGGCTTTGAACTCGCGATTCTCCTGCCTCAGCCTCCCAAAGTGCAGGGATTACAAGCATGTGCCACCACACCTAGCTCACACTGGGTTTTTTATCCTTCAGTATAGTTGTCTGGTTTTGGTGTCAAGGTAATATTGGCATCATATGATAATCTAAAAAGAATTCGGCATCTTTATTTGGAAGTCTTTGTAGAGCTGGAATTAGATATTCCTTAAGTCTTAGGTAGATGTTGCAATTGATGGCATGTGAAACTAAAGGTTAATTTGTGGGGAGATTTTAAACTCAGGGTTCCATTCAATTCATTTAATAGATGTAGGACTTCCAGTTATGTAGTTCTTATTGGATGAATATTGGTAGTTTCTTTCTCTCAGGGAATAAATCTATTTGATCTAACTTGTGAAATGTATGTAACTAGTATTGTTTGTAGTTCCTAATTGGCCTATTAATGTCTTTGGTATTGCCATTTTAATGAGTGCCTGATATATTATATAAATGTATAAAATGTATTTAGTCATTCCATTATTGTTTAACATTTCTGTTATTTTATTTTTTAAAATTGTTATTGTTTTTTTAAACCACTATTTTATTTATTTATGCATTTTTTATGTGGAGCTGAGGATCAAACCAAGTGCCTCACGCATGCAAGGCAAGCGCTCTACCACTGAGCCACAACCCCAGCCCTGTTTTTTTGGTTTTGTTTTGTTTTTTATATTTTTTTTTAGTTGTAGATGGACACGATATCTTTATTTTATTGCTTTGTATGTGGTGCTGAGGATCGAACCCAGGACCTCACGCATGCGAGGCAAGCACTCTACCGCTGAGCCACAATCCCAGCCCCAGCCCTGTTATTTTAATTTTTCACCTTGATAAATATCTCTGTGTTGAACATCAATGTACATACATCTTTGTAGAAATGTCTAATTTTTTAAAATAATTTCCTAGAATTAGATTTCGTTCTCTATTGCTCCACAATAACCACTCCTAAAACTTGTTGATTAAAACAAACATTTATGATGTCACAGTTTGTGTGCATCTGGAATCTAGGTGTGGCTTGCCTGGGTCCTTGGGCTCAACAGCTCCCATAAAGCCACATGTTGAACAGAGGCCAATCTGTTACTTATCACATGAGCCCCATTTAAGAGGCTCACAACACAGCACCTGGCTTCTGTCAAGTAGGTAAGAGACTAAGAGTAAGCAAATCAGACATTAGCCACAGTCTTTGTGATATCTAATTCTGGAAGATGTATCCCATCACCCTTGCCATATTCTATTTATTAAAGAAGTCCGTAGGTTTAGTCCACACATAAGGAGAAGGGACACAAATTCCAGAAGGTAAGGATCTTTGGGGGGACATTTTAGAAGCTGCCTAAGAAGGACTGTTGGTTGAAAGAGTATGTAGTGGCTGAGGTTGTGGCTCAGTGGTAGAGCGCTTTCCTTGCATGCATGAGGCAAAGGGTTTAATCCTCAGCATCACATAAACATAAAAAAATAAAATAAAGATATTGTGTCCATCTACAACTAAAAAAAATTTAGAAAAGCAAAAGAAAGAGTATGTAGAATCCTTTCACCAAAAAGAGTTGTGATTATGGGTTCAATTCCAACTCTTTCCTTTCCTTTCCCTCTCAAGGCTAATCTCTCTTCCATTTTCATTATTCTCTTCATTTCTCCCTACATTTGATATGACATGCATATGTATTTTTCAGCATCATGTTTCTTTGTTCTGCTTTTGAACTTCATATTGCACTGCATGCATTATTCTGAATTGTTTTTTTAACAAGCGATACTCGAGATTCATCAATATTACTGAATATTTTGCAACTATATTTCATTCATTGTCTCTGCTAGAAAAAAATCTCATTGTATGCATCTACTATAATGTGTTAATGCTCTCCATTGGTGATGGACATTTTCCATAGCCAACGTGGTTATGAGCGTTCCTGTGCATGTGCGTCTTGCCGAGCACCCAGGTGCAATTGAGATAGACATTACCAATCTGATGGGTGTGTGTTAGGAAATGGGTTGTGCCCTCTTCTCCACCTCCACTAGTTTCATATGTTGAAGTGCCAACCACTACTACTTAACAATGTAATTGTGTTTGGAGATAAGGTGAGATAAGTTGGGTTTTTTTCTTTTTCTTTTTCTTTCCTTCTTTTTTTCTTGTGGTGCTAGGATTGGAACTCAGGGCTTCACACATGCTAGGCAAGTGCTCTACCACTGATATACACCCCCAAGCCCTGAGATAGTATTTTTATAAGAGGTAATTGAAGTAAAATGAATTCATGTTTGGGCTCTAATCCAATCTGACCAGTATCTTTATAAAAAGATGTACATTGTATGCATATATGAAAATATCACACAGAAATGCATTAGTTTGGAAAATTAATATGTACTAATACTTATAATAAAAGGAGACAGTGAGAGAAAGGAGACTAGGAAAGAGAACATACCCTAACCAAGGGCTGACCATCTGCAAAAGGCCTCAAAATAAAACCAAATCTGCCAGTAGTTTGATCTTGAGCTCCTGGCCTCCCAAACTGAGAAAATAAATTATATTGTTTAAGGCACATAGGCTGTGGTATTTTGTTATGGCAGCACTAGCAAACTAACAAAATATAGGTACTTTGATGTGGATTTAATTTGCTTTTATTTAGCTTGAGCATCTTTTCACATGTTTATGGACCACTTGGGCTTTCTCCTCCATGAAATGCCTGGTAATGTCATTTGCGCACATTTTGTTAATGTTCTTGTTGGGTTATTTGCTTTTTCTTTGTTTGTCTACTGCCTTTCTTCATGTATTTCAGACTTTTATCATTTGGTGATGTATGTATTGTAAACTTCAACTTCTCCAGTGTGCAGCTTGTCTTTTTAATTGTTCACCTTTCTCGCTGGCAGGTACTTAATATCTTAGGTTTTATTTTTAATAACAGTAAATACTTGTGAACCCACTGCCAATCTCAGAACTAAAGCATTAGTAAGAAGTTGAATTCATCTGTCATCTACTCCATCCCTCTGTGTTCCTTTCTCAAAATAATAGTAGCTAACACTTCAGCGAGTACTGCTACATGTCACACACTGTCTTCTGGCCTTCATATGTATGAACCCTGTGAGTTAGCTCTGTTATATACACAGGCCACTGATGCATAGAGAAGTTAAGTTACTTGCCAAGGTCACACAAGCATTTAGTGACAAAGCTAAAATTGACCCCACCAATCATTTTACTATAAACTGCTCATTTTTAATCACAACACTAAAGTTTCTGTTTCTCATTTAGTTTCTTTTAAAATCTTCCTGCACATTTGTGTATATGTAAATAGCATACTCTTTAATTTTATGTGCTAACTTTGTTAAAAAGGCACCATGCCATAAACTGTACCAAGAGACAAAGTATGGGGCTTTTTGTTTCATTTTTGTTTTTGTTTTCTTTGTGGTGCTGGGGATACATTCAAGGACTTTGCACATATTAGGCAAGTGCTCTGCCACTGACTTACATCCCCAACCCCATATGGGATTATTTTGAACTGAAGACCATGATAGTGGTGTACATTCCCCTTTATGGTGTGTGCTTTTTTGCACCCTGTTTAAGAAACCCAGAGTTATAAAGATATGGCTTTATATTGGTTGCT
Source organism: Geosciurus inauris (assembly GCA_004024805.1). Taxonomy (NCBI): domain Eukaryota; kingdom Metazoa; phylum Chordata; class Mammalia; order Rodentia; family Sciuridae; genus Geosciurus; species Geosciurus inauris. The sequence goes on along the minus strand of PVHX01022071.1, from coordinate 11,149 downwards.
GACAAATGTATAGCTTTGCCTTTCAGTTTTACAGTTTTTAATTTTTTATTTGGAAGTAATTTTAGACTCATACAAATGTTGAAGAAATGGTACAGAGTGCCAGCTTCTTTGAATTATAATCTTAACCCTATAATAGTACAATGATCAGAACTGGGAACTTGATATTGATATACTGTTACCTTTAGGTCTTGCTCAGGTCTCACCAGTTTTTACACAGACCTCTCTTAATTTTGGTATATAGTTCTATGAAATTCAATCCCATATATACATGTGTTTAATTGCTACCACAATCAATCAGCATAGATCCTTGTGCCTCCCTCTCCTTGCTCCTAACTCCAGGATAATCATTGAGGTGATATTTATTATTATAGTTTTATCACTCGGATAAAGTTATATAAGTGCAATAACACAATATGTAGCATTTTCATACTGACTCTTTTTTATTCATCAGAAGGCCATGAAATCAATACAAATTTTTCATGTATCAGTACTTTGTTTTCATCAAGTAGCAGTATTTCATTACATGGATGTATCACATTTTCTTTATCCATTCACATACTGAGCAGTATTTGGGTTGTTTCTAGCTTTTGAGTATCATGAATAAAGCTGCTGTGAACACTCTCATATAGGTTAATGTGTGAACACAAGCTTCATTTCTGTGGGATAAGTACACAGCCGTGGGACTGCTGGGTCATTTCATAATGTATGTTTAACTTTATAGGAAACAGCCAAACTAAGAAGCTGCTGGACTGTTTGGGGCAGATGTAGTACATTTTACGTTCTCACCAGCTATATATGTTGGTGATCCAGATTCTCCATAGCCTCACAGTATTTTAGTAATTGGTTTTTTGTTTTGGTTTGTGTGTGAGTGTGTGTGTGTGTGTGTGTGTGTGTGTGTGTGTGTGTATGCTGGGGATCGAACTCAGGGGCACTCGACCACTGAGCCACATCCCCAGCCCTATTTTGTGTTTTATGTAGAGACAGGCTCTCACTGAGTTGCTTAGCGCCTCACCGTTGCTGAGGCTGGCTTTGAACTCGCAGTCCTCCTGTCTCAGCCTCCCTAAGTGCTGGGATTACAGATAGGAATGCACCACTGCATGCAGCTTGTTGTTTTTTTTTTCTTTTTTTTTAGTGAGTATATACTGACATCTGATTGTGGGGTTTTTTTATTGTGGTTTTGATTTATGTTTTCCTAATAGCTAATGCTAGTGAACCTCTTTTCATGTGCTTATTTGTCATCTCAATTTCCTCTTCTATAAACTATCAGTTTAAGTATTTTTCACCCCAATTGAATTGTTTGCTTCCTTATTGCTCAGTTTCAAAATTTGTTTATATATTCTGGATACAAGTCCCTTATCAGATATGCAACTTTAAAATATTTTCTCCTAGTCTATAGCTTCTCTTTTTAGTGTTTTTCAAAATGTCTTTAGTAGAGTTGGTATTTTAATTGTTTTTTTGTACTAGGGGTTTGAACTTAGTGGCACTTAACCACAAGCCACATCTCTAGCCCATTTTATTTTTTTCTTTTAAAACAGGGTCTTGCATAGAAGTTCAGTGGATTAGACAAGGAAGAATGAAGGGAGGGGGACAGGAATGGGAAAGACAGTAGAATAAAGTGGACATAACTTTCCTATGTTCATATGTGAACACAACCAGTGATATTCGATATCATGTACAACCACAAGAATGAGAAGTTATACTCCATGTATAATATGTCAAAATACATTTTACTGTCATGTGTATGTGTGTGTGTGTGTGTGTGTGTATAACAAATTTTAAAAAGTTAAAAAAGAAACAGGGTCTCACTAAGTTGCTGTGGCTGGCTTTGAACCCATGATCCTCAGCCTCCTGAGCCACTGGTATTACAGGTGTGCACCCCCACACCTGGGTAGTGTTTTAATTTTGAGAAAGTTCAGTTTATACTTTTTAAAAATACTTATGCTTTTGATGTCATGCTTAAGAAGTCAAGAATTACCCTATGCTTTCTTCTATGTTTTCTATAGTTTTATGTTTTATATTCAGAACTGATTCACTTTGAATCCATTTTTTAGTTAGGTGGGGCCAGGTGGGGAAAAGGAGATATGGCAGCTCACTAGTGCATGGCAAGAAAAGCTAACAGGACTCTGGCCCCCAGCCTCAGCATCACCTGGTAGGCAGGGGTCCCACCTTCTTTTGTGGTGAAGAAGAGCAGGTTTAATCAAAATAGTTCTCTCTTGCAGGGCTGCCCTCATCCCACTCTTGAAAGAATAAGCTTTTCTTAGGACTTCTTTTGTTTTGCTTACAGTGTTCCAGGGTTGTGAATTGTTATAAAAGTAACAATAAGTAATATAAGTAATAAGTAGCAATAAGTAATAAGTAATATAAGAATTTTTATATAAGTAACCTGAGCTATGAGGCAAAACAAAACAAAAATACACCCAGAAGATCCACTGCTTAGCCATCCCTTGAATCTTGAGATTCCTAGCTAGGCCTCCCTCTTTTCTTCATCTTCTAGAATCTTCTATTAATCCTGTGTTTGGGCTAGGATCTTCCTTTGTAATTAATGGGAGGAATAAGGTGGAATGTATTTCCTCTATTTTATCTGAACCTGAAACCCACATTTTAGCCTTTAATTCACTTAGAATTTATTTTGGTATATGATTAGGGCTAGGGATCCAATTTCACTTTCTAATATGCATAATTGCTTTTTCATTACAATTTTGGAGAGTCCACCTCCCACTCACTCCACCTCAACAACCCACAAAGACAGCACTGATGTCTGGTAAGGTCAGGGCTTTCGCCTGGTTCTCCTTTAAGAACACCTTGGCTTTTCTTGGACATTTGTTCTACCATATAAATTTGTCGATCTGCTTGTTAAGTACCATGAAAAAAAATGTGTTGGAATTTTTATTAGAATGGCATCAAAACTTCAAATAATTTTGGAAAAGAATGGACATCTTTATATTGTTAAGTTTTCCAATCCATGAACACAATGCTTCTTAGTCTATTTAGGATTTCTATCATACATACCATTGTGCATCTCTTCCTTGATTTATTCCTACTTGCTTTATATTTTTGATGATAGAAGAGCTCACTGAAGAAATACTGGCACCAATGTAAGAGTATAGTGACTGGGCACAGACTAACATACACAAATATCCAAAGCTTGCTGATATAATTTGGCAAAAAGTAGTTTGAACACAAAATGGAAAAAGAAAAGCTCCTATTCTCAATCACAATATAAACGACATAAGATATCCAGGGATTAAGCCACCCTAAGAGATATAATTGGTAGTCAATTTTTGCAACAGACATTATAGACCAAGGGATAATACCCTAAACATAAAATAGCATCACAAGTCAGTAAGAACAACACTGACCTCCCAAGAGTAACATGGGTAAAAGAATGGACTAGAATAATCACATAGAAGTAACAGAAATGAATAGTACAAAAAATCATCTCACTAGCAAAGAAAGATAGTAATGAGATTTTCAACCATAAGTCTGCCAAATATTTTCAAGTGTGTTTCTTCCCACTGTGACAGGGAAAGGGAGTTATCTAGCATACCACACTTTCCTCAACTGCTCAATGGAATGATAGTGCCTCCTAATGTAGTTCTGAGCATTAATGAGACAGTTCCCTTAGCACTGCAAATGTGTATGATGCCTTGGAAAAATTCAGAAAAGATGCCCCCACTCTGCTATCAATTGCAACATTTCCCAGCAGATATACTGGCTTGGTAAATGGACAGAGACTTCATGTAGAGAAAAAGCCTGAAAGCCCTCTTCCAGGCAGATGTAGAACTGGATAGCCTGTGGGTGGAGAGTGAGCTTGATTTGTATACCCACCTTGGCTCCCAGTGAGCATCTCTGCACAGAACAACTATATGGTAGCCCTGAATCCATGTCAACTAATATTCAATATGAAAGACAGTGGAATGAATCTGACATAACTTTCATAGTGAAACTTACCATCTTGTACATCCACAAGACTAGTGTCCTAATTACACTAAGATATACTCCATGTTTGTAAAAATATGTCAAAATGGACTCTACTGTCATATATAACCAAAGAGAACTAATGAAAAGGAAAAAGATATGCCTAGCATTTGATCATTAAATATTATCTATTACTATGTTCAGGTATATTCAATACACTGATATTAATAATGGTGAAAATTTGAAAATGACCTAAAGGTACAATAACATGGAAATTGTTACATTAGTTTGGCATATGCATGTAATGAAGCTGTTTTAATCCATGTTTTAAGACACTTTTGAATGATATTGGGAAATTCTCAATATTAAGATTTAACAATCAAAATTCAAAGTGGATAGTGTGACCCCAATTTTGTAAATATCCCCACATATTTTTTACACACACACACACACACACACATACACACGTCCACATAAAATAGTGACAATGGCTTGCCATGGTTGGGAAAATGAGGGATGGTTTTTAGTTCATATTTAACCTTTTCTCATGACTTTAGAAATTGTATAGAAACTGTATGGTGGTGCACACCTGTCATCCCAGCAGCTCAGCTCAGGAGGCTGAGACAGGAGAATCGCGAGTTCAAAGCCAGCCTCAGCAATGGTGAGGTGCTAAGCAACTCAGTGAGACCCTGTCTCTATATAAAACACAAACTAGGGCTGGGGATGTGGCTCAGTGGTCAAGTGCCCCTGAGTTCAATCCCTGGTTTTTTTTTTAAAAAAAGTTGTATACAAAGTATATATATTACCTTCATAAGCAAAAATGTTCCACAAACTGTCTTTCCTGGTCATAAAATTGGGAAGGCCATCCTGGAAGTAGACACTCTGGTATGGGCTAGAAGGCAAGAGGGGTCACCTAGCTCCACCCCACTGTCCTTCACCTTCAGGAGGGAAAACTACACCCCAACGTGTCTTATTTTAGAAGGAACTGGGTAACTGTTCCTTGCTCTAGGCACTCCTTGCAAAATGCACCAGGAAAAAAGTGCACAAAATCCATTCATGCAACAAAAATGTCCCCAGATTTTCTCTATAAGCAACTGGTTCCCTTCATAAGCAAAACAAAAGCCAGAAAACTATCTCCGGTACATAAGGCATGCTGGCATGCTAGGTCTTGGGAAGAACAAAAGACTACACTGGGGCTGCGGCCTCCTCTGCCCAGTTCAGTTTCCCCCATAGGGTTCTCTCACTTTAATTCCTGTGAAGCCTTTTCGGAGGAAACCAGTTGGGGGAGTTTATATTGGAATGACTTAAGGAGCAAGTATGAAAAATTGGTGGGCTTGGAAGAATAAGGGTCCATCTCATATGAGAGAATTGAAATAGAATCAGGTCAGGCTAGCAGGCAACAGAAACAAGGTATTGGTATAGAGCATTCTGGAATCAGACAAGCTGGATTCAGGTCTCCTCAACTTAATAGCTGTGTGACCTTGGGCAAGATACCTAACCTCTCTGTGTGTTTGCATTTTTATTATGCAATGAGTAGCATAATAAACCTACCCACACCTAGGGTTGACAGATGAGTACTTTGCACTCCTGCACATCATACAGTGCTAGGACAGAGTCCTCCTTGGGCTGGGGTGGCAATTCAGGGGTCTGCTTGCTGTGGGACAAATAGCCCTCTTCCTCTCTACCATCCACAGCAAGTTCCAAGCATCTTGATCCCAAGCACTTCTTTTTGGAAGCATACTCATTTCAGATCTAAACTCTGGGACTAGGGAGGCAGACTTCCTGAATGAAGTGATCTGGAGATCCCAACTCTGGGTTCTAGGTCCAGCTCTGCCACATTCTCTTGCTGGTGTTTTGACAATAACAGCTGCAATTTGCTTATCTCCTAAATGCATTTAATTAGCCCTACCCTTCATCCCTTACAGGGCTGCTGTGAGGATTAAATGAGATAATGTAAGGGAAATAATTTTGTAAAGTAGGGGTAATTAGTCTCCCAAAGGCCCAGTGAATATTTTTGCATAAAAAATGTCCCAATTTTATACTCAAAACATGTTCTTTTCAGCATAAACTGTCTCCCTGAGTGCTTATCTGATTCTGAAGCACTATAATACTGAGTCCTGTGGATTTGTAGACATCTCCAATTGGTTCTTTCTCTTACCCTTTATTTCTACCCTAAATCCCCCTGTCCTTCAAATCACCTGGGGTGGGAGCCTTCATCTCTGCCTCTCCATCCATGTCACCATGTGGCCACTACCTGCCTAAACTGCAGTAAGGGTGAAGCGAGGGAAAGGATGTGGCAGTACCTGGCATGGAGAGCAAAGTCAGTAGCAACTGAGTCTTGACACTCTCTGGTCTTTCTCTAATTTGCACGAGTTGTCTTTTGGCCAGAATTTCAATTTTATCATTTATACTCTACAATTTAAATCTTTCTCTGGGACAGCTGTCTTGGAGGACATTTTTCTTTAGGGAAATCCTGAGGCTAATAGCATAGACTTTCTGTCTAGACTGATTTCTTTGCCCAAAGAGGAATCTTATTTTGATGAGAATTATGGCTGGCATCTTTTCTATGTAAGTAAAATAGCTTTGCTATTATAAAATAGGAAGGTGGCCCCTCACAGGGACCACCTGAGTGATGTACACCATGGCACAGATTTGCTGAATGTGTCGTTTCCAACAACCTACATGGCCAGGGCTATATGGGCACCTCTACATAACAGAGGCCATTGCAGATGGGGTACAATAATTTCTTCTAGGTTATTCATTGTCTAGGCAGGTCTGTCACAGGAAGAGACCCTGTCTTCAAGCTATCACTTGGAGTTGCTAGGAGTCACTTGCAATGGTTTCAGGAAGTTTTCTTGTGTTTTAAAACAAACTATTGTGTGAGATTATGACTTGGCAGAAAGGAAACATACAACACTCACCTTTCTTTTATAGAACTCAGTATCTGAAAGCTCAGGCACATTGAATGATAGCAACTGTTGATGTAGAAGCTTAGGTGTTTTATTTAGCAAAGAGTCAGAGCGTTTACTATGAGCAGGGAATTTATGGATTCCTTACAGACACGAGCTGTCCACTGAATTTGCATAACCCAAACCTGCAAAGTGGAAGTGCCTGCCCTGCCCACTGGGCAAAAAGACTCAACGTGACTGCAAAAGTAAGTTCAAAATTTAAGCAGGTCTTGAGTGATAATGCTAAAATGCCCAATGTTCCAATGTAGCACTTGGAGCTCAAGTTAAGCCACAAATCTCTTAACAATAAAGTGCACAGTTCCCCAGATGAAACCTGGCCCTGGGAGCTGCACTGGAAACGATGCAAGATGGAATTCTGGCTTAAAGATGGTCAGTTGCACTCACTGCCATGTGCTCCTGCCTACTTCAAATTCAGGCATGAGAAGCCAGGAAGAAAAATTCACATACTCCTACACTGATATACTGAAAATAAGATGGGGAGCTCTCAAGTACACCTGAAACTGAGAAACATGACTGAAATACTGATGACATACAGGAGCAACAGAGATACAGGAAAAATCTGCTACAGAGAAGTGACAGATTATATCTTTTTCTTTCCTTTACTTTTACCTTTACTGTCTAAGTTTTGCCTAATTGGTATATGTGCATTTTATAAAGGAGAAATAAGTTTTATTCCTGAAATAGTCTTGGTAAACAGACAAAGAAGAGAAAGAAAGAAGGAAGGAAAACAGAAAGTATCTGAAAATCAGGAGTCAGATTCCCTGGGGAGTAGGCCTTAGTTCTTTTCCTCATTTGTAAAAGGAAACAGGTAAGCTGGGCCTCTTAGAGTAAGCCACCAGTGGTCATCATCTGATAGAAAGTCATTGGGGTAGGGAAAGAGAAAATTATCCAAAGGTTGTGTCCTGTGTGTAGGCAAAACATCAGAAGGTAGTATGAAAACACTTAGAAATAAGTTTAACCAAGGAGGGGTAATATGTATATATCAAAAACTGTAAGGCATTGATGAAAGATATAGAAGAAGACATAAATAAATGGAAAGATGGCTCATGTTTGTGGATTGGAGGAATCAGTATAATTGAAATGTCCATAATACCCAAAGCAATGTACAGATTCAATGCAATCTCTATTAAAATACCAACAATATTCTTAACAGAACTAGGGAAAAACCCTAAAATCCATATGTACCCACAAAGACCCTAAATGCCCAAAGCAATCTTAAGCAAAAAGAACAAAGTTGGACACATCATATTTCCTGATTTCAAACTATATTAGAAAGGCATAGTAATCAAAACAGTATGGCACTGGAACAAAAGCAGAGACAAAGACCAACAAAACAGACTCTAGAGCCTAAAAAAAACCCTCACATTTGTACACCAACTAATATCTGACAACAGTGTCAAGAATACACAATGGGGAAAGAATAATCTCTTCAGCAAATAGTATTGGGAAAGCCTAATATTCACCTGCAAAACAAAGAAATTTGGAACATATGTTACATACTCACAAAAATTAACTGGAAATGAACTAAATTCCTAAATATAAGACCAAATTCCTAGAAGAAAACCTGGGGAGAAAGCTCCTTGATATTGGTCTTGGCAATGATGTTTTGAGGTATGACACCAAAATCATGAACAACAAATGCAAAAATAAACAAGGGGTCTCCATTGAACTGAAAAGCTTCTGCACAGCAAAGGAAACAATTAGCAAAATGAAAGCACAGTGTACAGAATGGGAGAAAATAGATGCCAAACATAGTGTGATAAGGGATTAAGATATATAAAACTCAAAATTCAAAGCAAAATATATACCAAACTCATAAAACTCAATAGTAAAATGAAAAGAAGACCAAGTTAAAAATACCCACAAATAATGTTATAAATAGTACAACCTCTATGGCAATCAGTATGGAGGCTCCTTAAAAGACCAGGCATGGAATCACCATATGACCCAGCTATACCACCTCTTGGTATTTACCCTGAAGAATTTAAGTCATCATACTACAGTAATATATGCATACCTATGGTTATAGCAGCACCATTCCCAATAGCAAAATATGGAACCAGCCTATATGTCCATAAATGAATGAATGGATAAAGAAAATGTGGTGTATATACACAATGGAGTTTTATTCATCTATAACTAGAAATGAAATTATGGCATTTGCAGGAAAATGCATGGCACTAGAGACCATCATGTAAAAGTGAAATAAGCCAAAGTCAGAAAGTCAAGGGCCATATGTTTTCTCACATACGCAGAAGCTACAGAAGAAAAAGGAAAAGAAGGGTGGAGGGGAATCTCCTAAAAATCAGAGGGAGATCAGTAGAGGAAAGGGACCAAGGGATGGGAGGTAGGGAGGAAGGGGTAAATGCTAAGGAGTGATATTGGCCAAATTATATTGTTAAAGCATGTGCATGTCCACATATGTAACAACAAATCTCATTAATACATGCAACTATAATATGTAAATTTAAAGTGTGGGAAAAATTGGCTAAAACAAATGGGTAAGGGACACAAATAGACATTTTCCATACAATTGAACAAGCGCATGAAAACAGTTCTAATTATCAGGGAAATATACATGAAAATCAGACATGTGTGTTGTCTTTGATATGTGGAATCTAAGAATTTGATCTCCTAGAAATAGAATAGAATGGTGGTAAAGGGGAGGTGGAGAAAATGGGGAACTGTTGATCAAAGGGTATGAATGAGTTTTGGGGATCTACTATACAGCATGATGACTTTGTTAACAATATTGTATATTGAAACTTGCTGAGAGAACAGAGATTCCCCTCCCTGCACTTCTGGGGATTGTACCCTACTCACTCTGCACACACACAGAAGGGATCATATGAGGTGATGGATATGTTAACTCACCTGATTGTGATCATCACTTTACAATATATACATACATAAAATCATCACCCTAGCTGTGTGCAGTAGCACACATCTGAAATCCCAGCAACTTGGGAAGTCGAGGCAGGAGGATCATGACTTCAAAGCTAGCCTCAACAATTTAGCAAGGCCCTGTCTCTAATAAAATCTAATAAAGGGTCTGGGGATGTGGCTCAGTGGTTAAGCATCCCTGGCATCAATACCAGGTACTAAAAAAATGCTCACCTTAAATTTGCATAATTTTATTTATCAGTTATCCCAGTAGAGAAATAGAAAAAAGAGGAAGAAATATGAATGATTAATAGATATATGTGAAAAGTGTTTCAAAAAAGGATTTTTTCACTGTCATGATGTTATAATTGGTTGTATTTCTGATCTTACTGTTGTTCCAACTAGAATTTCTGCTCTGATGCTGGCCTCCTCTTCAAGCCTTGGGAACTAGGCTTGACAAGCCCACTGGGAATCCTATGATCCCTGGACTCCCTGACTGGAATTATGGAGTAAGTGAGTCTTTTTCTGGACCTCATCAAACTGTGACAGCTCTCCAGAATCAAAGATATCTCCCAAGTTGAAGGAGCCCCACAGGCACAAGAAAATGGAGGTCAACAAACAAAATTGTCTCCCTCATTCTCTTGTTTCCTTTCTCTTTTTTTTCTTCCTTTTTTGAAAACAATGTTTTATTATATTTCCATTACACAAGTAATACATAATAATACATATTGTTGTGAGCAATCTGAGAATAAAGATTTGGGTATATCTGTACAACGTAATAATATGCAGCTGTTGAAAAGCACACATTTTTTAAACATAAGGTAAGTCTATATATATTGACATGAAAGATGTCCATGACATATTGTTTAGTGAAAAAAAGCAAGTTACTGCACAGTGTATAGAGTGTGATCCTATTTATATTTAAAGAAACACATATATATGTTTATATGTGCACACTAATGTCTGGAAACTATATACACTGACCTGTTCCCAGCCATCCTCTCTAGGGAATGGCATGGTGGGAAGGAAAATCTTCACATGCATACTTCTGTCTGGTTTGCTCCGGTACTTTAAAAAAATGTAAGGCAGCAAAAGAATAAAGGCAAAAAGAAAGCCAGTCAAGATATTTCTATGTTGAAATAAAAAGTAAACATAAGCCAAAAGAAAAGTCAAACAGCCACATGTACTCCCTGCTCCTCCTCCTCTGTGAGGTCATCCCTATTGATGCAGTCTGTTTCCTATCTGTGTGATACATACATCAGTTTTATGCATGTATATGGAATTCTATTATACATTTGATTTTCTTCTAGCCTTCTTTGTTCACCTAATAATATAGGATGAACATCTTTCCAAATCAATGTAAATACATGTTCATTATT
>PVHX01022070.1:0-28412 GCA_004024805.1 Geosciurus inauris | reverse complement strand
TGTCAGCCTGCTATGAGGCAAGTGTTGTTTATAGTTTGTTCATTGTTTGTTTTATAGATTCAAAGTTTCTCCCAATGGTTTCAGATAACCCACTGCAGATAACTGCTGGAGCCATGTATGCGTCAGTCAATAAGCCAAATGTTTAGGTAAAAGGCTTCCTTGTATCTCTAGAGATGCTGGGCATATGGACTTCTGAGATACAGTTCTGAGCTGTGACAAGTCTCCAGATCAGAGAGTCCTAATCAGGAAATAGCATACTCCAGAGACCTTTCAACCTGGGAAGACCAGCACCAAGTTATAGAAACCCGAAAGGAGAGTGCAAAGAGCACAGCTGGAAGATGCTTCAGAAGATACCATGAAAATTTTAAGCAGAGTGAGGAACTTATCCTCAACTCCTTTTTATGTGAGGCCTGACTATCTTTAGAAATAATATCCTTTAGAGGAAATTAGCAAATCTAACATATCCTCATTGCTAATTAGTATCCTTGGATGAAAAAAAAAAATCTTAAAAGAGGAACTTAGTGAGCAAAGGAGATTTTCACATGTGTCTAGAACATCATTTGTCTAATCCTTACAAATCATAACTTTGTGGAATTGCCAGCCTGTCCTAAACCTACAACAGTCAAATCAAGAAGTATTCCAAGGCTTATTGTGCGCTGCCTCAATAGGATCCAGCTCTTTTTCTCTAGACCCTATAACATCCGTCCCTATCTCTCTTCACCTTATGTGATCAGGCCTATCCCTCTATTCCCTACATGCTTTGTCCCTATCCCTCTACACCCTACAGGATCTGGCCCTATCCCTTTGTGCCCTGAGGATCACTCCCTATGCCTCTATACCCTATAGGATTTGGCCCTATTCCTCTATGGAACTCTTCATTGCAGACCCAGCACAAGTTCTCCATTCTTCTCTATGGGTCTATTCCAAATATGCAGCTTACTTTGTCCTCCAGCACTTGGGACTCCAGCATACTACTATTACCTACCTTCAGTACCTGTTCCCCAGCCTCCTAACAACCTTAGCCACCATTACTCCTCCTTCCTAAGTCCTCTGGTGGTTATAGTCATCCTATCCTGGTCTCTGCTTTTTCAATGCATGGCCACTAAGCAATTGCAACTATACAAAAAGCTCGTTGGGCTCAGAGAGAATTTTGTTAGGCAATAAATTTCTTAGGAAATTAGAGGCAATTTCATAAAATTCTAGCTAACTGAACGTTCCCCCCAATGTGGCTAGTACTAAAGCACATTGCAGGGGCTCAGTACATACTAGTTAATATGCATTGTTTGGAAAACAGTCCAGTGTACTCACATGGTTATCTATTTGGTATGGACAGAACACTGCCTTGTGAAAATTTAGGTTAAATGACAATAGCTGTGTATTTTAATTTGTATTGATTATTCAGCAACGGGGCCCTGGGTGAAATGTGGGCTCCCTGAACACCAGATAAAAGGCTCAAGCTTCTGGTTGAAGGCAAAGAAGAGTGAGAAAAGAAATGAAAATGAGTAAGAGGGGTAGACTATGTAGAAAGGGAAGGCCTGGCTAGATAAGTGGCCCAGAGATCAGACCTCAGAAGCTGCCCATGTTCCTTAGCAGAATCCATAATGTTTGTGAAATTTATACCATATGCAATTCCTTCTCTAAGTACTGCATATCCATTGATAAGTAGGCCAAAACATCTGCCCCAGGAGCTCCTAGCATGGCTTGAAAAACACATGGAACCAGCAAGGCTTTATCCATTGAAAGGAGGGCTATAGCAAACATGCAAATTAAAAGATATGGGAGAAAGGAGATCATTAATTCTTCCTGGGAACCCCAGGAAAACTTTACAGAACATGAAATCTTGGAGTTGGGTCTTGATGGATAGGTGTTTGCCAGATGGAAACCAGAAGAGGACATCCCATTGAGAGAATGGAACATTCAATAGGAAGAGAGCATTAGGTTGAACTAGGAGCAAGATGAGAAGTTAGACAGGCATAGCCAGAGGCCTAGAGAAGAAAAAGAAAATCTCAATTCAGATGGAGAGGAAGCAGCAACAAAAAGGCAAAGCATAGGATATCAAGGAGTTAGAACAAGGGCAGGAACAAGACATTTATGGGTTGCTAAAGAACCCTGAGTGACAGCTCAGTGAGACTTTACAAAGCCAGTCTTCAGTCTTCTGTGGACCCTAACTGCCAAGCTGTACTCCATTACAGGGTGTACCTGTCATACTCCCACAGCACAAAATAGCTGCAGGTCACGACTGCCCTGAGAAATACAGATTTGTGGAACAAATATTTACTAAGTCCTTAATATATACCAAGCATTCAATGCACCTGGGTCTGCAAAGTCCAAGAAAACAGCAAAGGAATTAACAAGAATTGCTACTAGCTTAGGATCTAGGCCGGAGACAGAGAAGCAAAAGCAGTTATTTTTAGTGTGGAGGTTATGGCAGATCAAGGAAATGACAATAATCTAGAGATAATAGCATAGGAAGGGAGCCTCAAGGATCTGCAGATGGCTTTGTGTAGTTCAAATTATCATCTTGCTTATTTATTACTGTTAGTGTGGAGATTTGTACCTGCTTAAGCCAACTCTTATCCCTTTAGCTCCATAAAGAGATCTACGGTGGTCAAGTCAGGAGACTCATGTCTTTTTTAAAAAATTATAAAGTTGTTAATCTTGTCTTTATCTGGCCTAATAATATAGAACACAGTTTAATATCTTACATTTTTCTACTTCCTCTTCTCAGCAACCCCCAAAAGAAAAACTAAAAACTAAATATTAAAACATAACTCTTTTCCTAAAAGGTTTTTTGCATATGTGGACAGTGTATGGTATATTTTGGCAGGATGCAAATGCCAGTCCTCACTAGAAAGTAGCTTTTAGAAAAATATATAGATGTATTGCAAAATTCTTATATGCCTATGAGTGTGTCTAAGTATGTATTAAGGAAAACTGGAAAGTTATTCAATGTGAAAAGAAATACAGTTTCAGACTAACTGGTTTTGATGGTCTTTCCAAGTGTTTCTGTACTTTTTTTTTTTTTTTTTTTGGTACTGGGGATTGAACTCAGGGGTACTTGACTATTGAGCCACATCCCCAGCCCTATTTTGTATTTTATGTAGAGACAGGGTCTCACTGAGTTGCTTAGCACCTCGCCCTTGCTGATGCGGGCTTTGAACTCGCGATTCTCCTGTCTCAGCCTCCCAAAGTGCTGGTATTACAGACGTGCACCACCACACCCAGCTATGTTTCTGTACTTTGTATAGTCAGTCTCCACCTGGATTCAACCAATCAGAGGTAATACCTGAAAATAAATTATATCTATACTGAATGTGTGCAGATATTTTCTTGCCATTATTCCCTAAACAATACAGTATGACAACTATTTACCTAGCATTTGCATTGTTTTAGGCATTGTAAGTAATCTAGAGATGATTTAAAGTCTAAGAGAGAATGTACATAGGTTGTATGCAAATACCACATCATTTTATCTAAGGGACTTGTGCATCCACAGATTTTCAGTATTAATAGGGGATCCTAGAACCAGTCCCTGATGGATATTGAGGGATGACTGTGTACTGTTCTGACACTTGCCCTCCTTGCCTAATGCATTGTGTGAGTTACTCTTTTCTAATATAAAATGAGGGAAGAAGAGAAGGAGTCACCATCTATGGTCCTTGTTCCCTCAATTGAGCTGTGTTTTATTTCTCCTTGAAGAGTACTTGATATTCCCATTTTCATTCCCCACATAATGGTCTCCGTGACAAACACTGTGTAGCCACCCAACCTCTACCTATTCCTTTCTAACAGAATTCCTACCAAAGCCAGGATTCAGGTAGCCCATCTGTTTCAAGGCAGACTGGGTCTCTCCCAGGCCTAGCACTGACTCTTGTTCCTCTAAGCAGCAGTTACCAAACTCTTGGCTTCAGGTGCCCTGAGCACTCTGCACAATAATTGAGGACCTCAAGATGTTTATGTGAGTAACACCTAATGGTATTTACCATGTTAGAACTTAAAATTGAGAAATTTAAAAAATATTTGTAAACTCATTTTATGAGAACAGTGATAAACCCAGTGTATGTTAACATAAACAACATATTTTTAATGAAAAAAAGAACTGCATGTTCCAAAACAATTTGGTGAGATAAGTGGCATTGGTTTACACTTTTGAAAATCTCTTTAACGTATGGCTTAATAAAAGACAGCTGGATCCCCCTAGCTGCTTCTCCAGTCAATCTGTTGTGATATTTGTTTTGGTTGAAGTGTATATATATATATATATATATATATATATATATATATATATATATATATATTTTAAAAAAGAACAAGCCTTCAATTATACAGGTACATAATTCTACAAAGAGAAAAAGAGAAGAGCATTTTCAAGGCAGGTGATTATGGATATTCTTTAATATTACAAAACTTGACAAGTGGTAGTTTAGCCTAGTTTGCAATATAGAATCTTAAGCTAAGTCAATGAACTTCCCATATCTGGAACTTATATTGATTTATCTTGTTCTTTGACTGGATCATTTACTCATGTGTGATTTTGTAACAGCATGCTTTGGTCATTTAGAAAATATTAGTTCACTGAATTATGCAGATCTCCCAAATTATTTCACTATATAATATCAAAAAAGCACACTTATTAACATCACCACTAATTTCATCAGAAAAAAAAATATTTTAAGTATTGAGAAAAGTCAAGCTGACACAGATACAATTTTTCCAAAATTCTAATTTTCATTTGAAAGCTCAAATTTTATCATTGGCAACAAATGTTATCTGTTTTCCTTGAAGTGACTCACTCCATTCATTTTTGAGAAAATGTCTGCCAAATACCCAAGTCTGAATAACCATCATTTGTCTGTTGTTCTTTCCAGGAAAAATGGTGTACTATGAAAACAGTGAATTCCTCAGCTTATAACTCATAATTACACAAGTACTTTGCTTCAAGACAACCAGACAACTGTCACACACTGCTTCATGTGTACTTCTCAGGTGTTGCAGAGAATACTAAAAAGACATGTCTTTAAGTGCCATGACAATCAATTAGTAACTTTTATTGCTTCATCAAGGACATTTTAAACTGAAACTGGCATTTTTCTTTCCTGTGAGCATATGGTAATGAACAATACTGTAAGCGCTGGTATAATGGGGTACCACTGCCTTGATCCATACTAAGAAGCTGGCAATTGTACTTGCCATTGCTTTAGCAAGCTGTTTGTTTAGTCCTGCCCTGTGCTTGTGAGGAGATGTTGTCCTAAAATTGATATGTTGAGAGACTTCTTGGAAGGTCTCCCTTGAAAAAAGAAACAAAGACACAGATATTTCCTTTGTAACTGTAGACGCTGACAACATCTGCGATTCCTGAAACTGCAGCGGCCTTCTTGCAACCATGAGGGACTAATCAACATGGTCATACCCTGTCTTGGAATTCCTTGTTCTATGAGACAATAAACGTCTTATTGGTCAAACCACTTTTAGCTGTATTTCCTTTTACTTGACATGATACAGTTTTTCACCTTGCAGTCTAACTGGATTGAATATTAGCATATACATTTTTATGTATTCCAGTCTTCTCAGTTAAATTACAAACTCCTTGAGGGAAGAAACACTTAAAAGAGAGTTGCTTTACACATGGTAAACAAGAGCAGAAAAAAAATCAGGGTGAGTGTGATGAGCAAATTTCCCTGTAATTATCTGCCCTAGTTTCACTCTATAGTTTTGCTGCCAAAGCTTAGACAAATTTCCCCCATTCAGGTAAGATTCAGATTTTTTTTTTATAGATCTCCATCATTCATATCATATTTTGCCAACTTTCTCCAGATATTAGCTTCATTAAATATTACTTACTGTCTGACCTGTCCCCAGTCCCCATGCTAAAATATTAGGCAAGTAAATTCATTAAAAATTCTATAACAATAACATAATAAGTTCAGTTAGTAAACAGCTATGTAATGAACATTAAAGAAGTGGATTAGATTAGTGACAAGAATATCTTGGAGGACTGATATCTGCAAGCCCATCTGTCTCACAATCATGGTATTTAATTTTCCTTCCTAAACAAACTTTTGAGATGGAAGTGCCCTTGTTTCTATATTCAACTTCTGGAGATTTTCTGGAATTTCCCTCACTCCATGCATTAAACTTCAGACGTAGCCAAGAACTTTCTCTCATCTCTATTCCTAGTCAATTGTCTGAAATCTAAAATCTGTCACTTAGTGTGACTTGGGTAATTAAATTAGCCGTTCTGAGTCTCAGTTTTCTCATTGGCAAAAGAAGAACAGGACCTACTTCATGTTAATAAATGAATTAATGAACATAATACACTTTAAAAAAATGTCTGTCATCTCTTAAGAGCTCAACAAAAATTAGGTGTTGTTACTTTTTTACCATTTTTACCATCATGGCCACTTTGCCTAAACATGCTGAGTCTGCACCATTTCCTTTAGTCTGTGCTCTTCCCCTTTTCCACCTTATGACAAGTATCATGGGACTATTAACAGTTACTGCTCTTTCCTGTTTTACTCTTGAGATACATGGAAAGTTATAGAAAATAGTAAGAGCCTACACTATTTTCAGAGAGGAAGAGGATTTCACAGATTTTTCTGGTAATTTCTATTATATCTACTTTTGTTCTATTTCTTTTCTTCCATTGCCCATACCTTCATGTTTGGGGCCCTCCTTTTTTTCTTAATCCCTCCATCTTCAACTGTCCCTATACACATATCTATATATTAGAGTTTTGTTCCATTTGTGTTCTAAGAGCATTTAGGGGAAAAACAGATTTATCCTTGTCATTCTTATTGACTTTGTGGTCAGAATTGGAATCTCAAGCAATTGATTTTTGTTCGTGTATAGTTTTGATATACCACAGTTCAGTCATTTTTTAGAAGGACAAAGGGCCTCTGGCAGATGGTGAGTTTCCCTTGTCTAATTAAACACTAACTCAACTCTTAGGTTTCAGAAATTAACAATTTCCACAAGAGCGCTTTGGAAAACAAGAAAAAATATATTTTCACCTCCTTTGGCAAGACACTTGGTTGATTCTGTACTTAAGACCCTAAGTACAAGGAACTTAGGATCTAAGTTAACTTAGGATCTAGCCTAAGGAACAAGGATCTAGGAAGAAGGATCAAAGGCTCCTGATTCCTGAATATGGTAATGTCCAAACCTCTCCTCCAAGTGATATCTCTCTTTCCAACCAAGGGCCAATAGCCTGGAAAAATACCTTTTCCCCACTTACTGATACCTCTGGAGATTTTTCCATATTTCCTTTCCTATAAATTCTGGTTTGTCTCATTTCTCCACCTTCAGTGTTTTGTTTCAGTTACATACTTCTGGGGTTGTTGCTGTTGTTTTGCGGGGGTGGAGTATGTGTGGAATTTTACCTATTTTCTGGCCAAATGTACTTTCCAAACCCATTTTCATTTAGATACAAAAATTATTTTACTTGAGTGTTGCTCATCCATGTCCACTCTACAGCAGGGTTCATCCGGGATTTAAGACAATTAAAGACACCAAGGCACCTATGGGTAAGGGAAGGGTGACCAGTAAAATCTATCGCCCAAATCAGAATACATTTGACTGTGAAGAGATACTTTGTCTCTGGGCAAACCAGAAAATACTGTCACCTTCCTATATGGAGATGGATACTACTATCTCCAGCTGAACCGATAATACAGTGCAAATTCTCTGCAATTGAGCTCTCCTAGGCCCTTGCTGCCTTTGGATTAGTATTTGAGGCAGTTCAGTAAAGTGTGCATTCAAGCCCTCAGAAGCAGCCTGTATAAATTGTGTTTAAAGCTCTAGTCCCTTCATCTATAGTAACTCTTTGCTGCCCCCATGTGGTGTATTTTCTTTTCTTTTTCTTTTTTTAATCTTTATTTTATCGGTTCTTTTTAGTTGTACATGACAGTAGATTTCATTTTGATATAATTATACAAGCATGGAATATATCTTATTTTAATTAGGATCTCACTTGTATGGATGTACATGATGGTGGAATTCACTATGGTGTGTTCATATAAGTACGCAGGAAAGTCATTTCACATTCATTCCATTGTCTTTCCTTTCCCTATCTGTCCTCCCTTATCTTCATTCCCCTTTGTCTAATATACTGAATATCTATTCTTCCCCTCTCCCTGCCTCCATTGTGGGTTAGCTTCCACATACCAGCAAAAAACAGCTTTTTGGGACTGGTTGTTTATTTCACTTAGCCTGCTAGTCTCCAAATCCATCATTTACTTGCGAATGTCATAAAGTCATTCTTACTCATGTCTGAGTAATACTCCATTGTGTATATA
This sequence comes from Geosciurus inauris, assembly GCA_004024805.1. Classification (NCBI taxonomy): domain Eukaryota; kingdom Metazoa; phylum Chordata; class Mammalia; order Rodentia; family Sciuridae; genus Geosciurus; species Geosciurus inauris. The sequence goes on along the minus strand of PVHX01022070.1, from coordinate 20,118 downwards.
TACCACCTTTTCTTTATCCATTCATCTGCTGAAGGGCACCTAGGCTGGCTCCATAGTTTAGCTATCGTGAATTGAGCTGCTATAAACATTGATGTGGCCGTGTCACTATAGTGTGCTGATTTTAAATCCTTTGGATATAGACGGAGGGGTGGGATAGCTGGGTCCAATGGTGGTTGCACTCCTAGTTTTTTGAGGACTCTCCATACTTTTGTCCAGAGTGGTTGCACCAATTTGCAGTTCCAACAGCAATGTGCCTTTCAAGAGCTTTTGTTTGGGCAAGAAAATTCTCCCTGTTTTCCCATTTCCCATTCTGGAGAAGAATCAACAATGTGAAATTAATGAGCTCTGTGAGAAAGAAAGAAATGGAGAAAGGGAGGTAGAAGCAGTGACTTTGATATCCTATGATCACTGCCCATGTTGGTAGACCTAAAAGAAATTTTATCCTGCACCCCATCCCTTTCTTGTCACAAGAGTCATTATTGCTCTGCTATTAGTTCCATTACCAACACAAGAAATGGATTGGGGATTGGGAGCTGTGCTAGACACACACCCACATGGAACCACAATGGACCATGTGGGACTGGCAAACAGTTAATTATGGATCAATTCTTTGAGGACCCAGAAAGCTTATGAGCTTCTCAGGGAAGCACTAGAGGTTAGACAGATGGCTAGAAGTCAGAAAGGCAGTGTGTGAACTGAATGGCTTCATCTAGGAAGGAGCTGAGCAAGAAGAGGGCAAGGCAGGGCTGAGCAAGAGCAGAACCTAGTGAGAATCTCATCAGCAGCAAGGCAGAGTTTTAGAGGGTCAACAAATAAGAGGGATGAGGCAAGAGGTCAGGTCAGAATAACCACAGATGAGTTTGACAGAGAAAGAGAATAAATGTCAACAGAATCTTCCACCATCAGAAAGCTCTTCAGTGGAGAGCATCCTGTCACCTCCATCCAGCACTTCCAGTCATTAAAGACAGAAAACCCTCAAGGAACAATAGGCTACATAATAAGAGAACACTAAAATCATACCCAGGTCTCCCAGTCCACCAAACGCTGATCATTTAGTATGGAGACTTCAATATGCCCACACAATTAAAATATCTCAAAAACAAAGGGACAATTCTTGCTGTAATCTGATTCATTATCTAGCATTAGGTGCCTAATGCAACCCAGGAGCAAAGAACAAAAGCAAAGAAAGCCAATCAATCTTCCTCCAGGCTTTCTTTTTCCACCAAGAGGCCCCAGTTTCCCCTCCACCTGATCTGGGCACAGTTACTAAGTGCTTGAACCTGGATGTCAATGTTTGCCCTCAGAATCTTGGTGTTGCAACCTCATGGAAAATGACTCGGTGATGAATGGCTGATAACACACCTGCCAAATTCCACCAATGGCTGAGATCCTTCTGCTGGTTCCTCACATTCAAAGAGCCTTATTTTTCTTCAAGTACTATCTGAGCTGTCTCTGTGGATTAGTGTTTATATGCAGCAAGTGCGGCAGTTAGTTAATAATGTCAAGATCATTGAGCCTCCTTAATGAAAGAGATACACAACATCAACTGTCATTTTAAACAAACATGCAATCAGGGTAGCAGTGCTGGAAATATGATCTGCCTAATTTCATGGAGATGATGCAAGAGCCAGGCTGCTTTCTCAGTGTTTCCACTGGCGAGCTCCATTTCACAGGATTTCAAGGGGGAAATGGTAGATTTTCACAAGAACCACAAAATTGTCAGTTCTGTGAAAAAGAAATTGCTTTAGCAGCTGGAATCCAGGAGGACAAATAGGTGCACTGATTATATCTTCATTGTTCACCAGAGCCACAGCACTCAGCAAGTTGTAATTATGTTGTGAAGAGCTCAGCTCTGATAGTCAAGTCTTTCCCCATGTGAATATAAACAGTATTATTCTATTTGTTATCAAAGGCTTGCAGCCAATCCTGAAGCATATATATATATATATATATATATATATATATACATATATATATACACATATATATATTTAAATATGCACATCTACAGAATCAAGCTCTGGCCTGCTTGGTTCAAACAGAGTAAAGCCATGAACACATCAATATTCAGCCCAATCAAGTTTCAGATGTGACTAGTCACACTCAGTTGACTCGTTGACAAACAGTCATACAAAAGGAATAAAAGAAGTAGGGTAGAAAATAAAAATATGGATGAATCAGTTAGAAACTTGGATTTATTATACAAAATGATAGTGTATTAGTCAACTTTCCTTCACTGTAATAAAATACCTGAGATCAATCAAGTTAAAGGAAGAAAGGTTTATGTTAGCTCAGAGTTTCAGAAGTTTCAGTTCATGGTCACTTGGCTCCATTGTTTTTGGGCCTTTGATAAGGCAGAACATCATGGTGGAGAGTGTGCAGTAGAGCAGAACCATTCACTTCATGGCAACTGGGAATCAAGAAGAGAGAGAGAGGAGCAAGAAACAGAATACCCTCCTCAATGACACACACACACACCAGTGTCCTATTTCCTCCAATTGGGCTCTACCTTCTAAAGTTTCCACCACTTCCTTATTAATCTAGCTATGAATCTATTAACAAATTAATGCACTGATAACCTCAGAGCCCTCATGAGGATCCAATTACCTTCCAAGGGCTATACCTTTGAACAGTGCTGTCTTAGGACCAAGCCTTCAACACATGAGCTTTTGGGGACCATTTCAGGTCCAAACCACAACAGATAGGGGAGCTAAGGACAACATCATTTGAAGATATCTCCTACTAAGATTTGCATAATGCCTATCAGCCACCTCTGAACAGCTTTCTGATACACTATCTAATAAATGACCCCTTATTATTGGTCTCAGTTGTCAGGTTGATATGCCTCTACATACAAATCTCTAGTAGTTATTGAGCTGTTTCACTGGTCATTGGCCCTTGGCTTCAATTCTCCCTTGATCCCCAGAATCTTACTTGTTCAGGCATCATCTAGGAGGCAGTCCTGATATCTCTGCTTCCCTCTCTAATTGCTGGTGCACAGTCTTTATAAGTAAACATTACCAGCCCTGGCTGGGGGCAGCTACTCATTTGACCAGGGAAATCTATCTTGGGATATTATTATACCCTATGAGATGATAAAATTACAGCACTAAATCCCTAGAAGGGTCCTAACTGAGCTAGGAGGGAGGGAAAAAATGACAGTCCAAATGAAATGAAAGTCCATTCCTTTCCAAAGATGACTCTCCCTCAATCTGCAGGCTGTGGTGCCCTGTGCACTGAACTCCAGGAAATCAAATGTGATGTGCCAATTTCATATTTTTTCCATCCTTTTCATTCAAAGACCTGACTTTGAAGGAAACAGGAGGACAAAATGGAGAAACTTATAGGGTAGAAGCTGGCAGACTTAATTTTAATTCATATCAATAGTTGTCTCTAACACATGCGTAATGGGAGTCTCATACTTCGGAAATTCTACCAAAAAAGGGAATGACTTTGAGGTAAATTTGGAGGATAGTAAGACATGCTTGGCAATAGAATCCATTACTGAGGCTCAAAAAGCAAGAACAAAAGGTCACTTGAAAGCAGTGGACAGAGGAGGTGAGGTGGGAATGAGGGAGAGAAAGGTTGTTTGTGTTCTTTTTGAGATACTGGCCTGAAGTATTTAAAACTGTTCAAGTAATACTGTTGGTAATATTAATGGTTATATGTCAATGAAAATGAAATATTTAGAGGGAATGAATGAATAGAAAGTGGTCAGCATATACCACCATGGTCAACTATCCCCACCTGTCAAAAAAATGAGCCTAATAAAAGAAGAATGAGAGAATGAACCCAACATGGAAGATTGTACTAATGAGGCTTGGAGTCCATTAGCACAACTAGAAAGGAATGATATTTATATCTTAGGACCAAGGGCAATGGGGGAAAAAAAGCATTTGGTGGTTCTTGAGGTCATAGCTGGTCATAACAGAGGACTCAGAACAGAAAAGAGTTGCTTAGTTTGCAGGAAAGAACAGGGGATGTACAATTAGAAAACAAGAGGCCTGGTTTTGAATATTATTCTAAAAACTGCACTACCTTGCTCCTTCTCATGAGGAAAGAAGCCCAAGCTAAATGATTCCAATGTTCCTCATAACTCTTAAACTTCATAACTGGACTTTATTATACATGTGACAATAATCATGCAAATATGAGCAGAAATCAAACAGATGCCCAAGTAGTGTAAAAAAAAAAAATATTACCATGCTGATAGTGGACTGAGTAATTAGAAAAGACTAAAGAAAACCAAAGGCAGCCAACACTTGAGAAGCACTGCCTGACTATTTCAAGGTAAATCCACACTTGCCTGGACAGATGTACCTAGATAATAGGTGATCTGATGGTATGGTGAAGATCTGATACCCTCAACCACATAGTTTAAATCCCCAAATTCCCTTGGAGATTTTCAAAAAAGTAGCTGTCATAGGACTTATGGACATATACTCTTATGATAAAAATGTGTAGTCTTGGGGCTGGATCCCCCTGACTGGATCCCCCTATCCTGACTGATAGCTAGATGTACTATTGGGAGGTGATAGCTCAGTTAGTAGAGTGCTTGCCTTGCATGCACAAGGCCCTGGGTTCTATCCCCAGGACCACCTGTCATGTCCTGAGACAGAAGGCAGAAATCAACAATGCATTTGAAAAAGACCAGAATCTGAGGTGGGAGTCAGGTCCTAAATCTTGGTCTCCTCTAACATACGTTACCTCCCAGAAAGATCACATTTCACTGAAGACTCCGCTTCCTCTCTCTATCCCCACAAAAGTCTCTTCCAACCCATCTTTTACATAATTTGTGTGCCCTGAGCCACCATTGTGTACACTACTGTGCTAGCAGCAGTGGCAGGGCTGGTGTGGGGACATAAAACTAAGGAAAGAGCAAAAGATCTTCCCTCCTCTAGCTTTATGACCCTATCAGAACAAGATGCAAATGTAAAGGAACTCCAGCTCTTGTGTGACTTTAATCAAGGCATTGACACTGTTTGCTTAACTTCCTGATCTCTAATACCTCTCTACCCCACAGCTGAGATACTCCAATGTGACTAATGGCAGAAGGGATGAGATGGCAGACAAAATAATCTTTAGGCATTAGCTTTAAAGCTCATTGAATACGTGGGTAGGTAAGAAGACAGAGTGCAAAAGCATTAATGTAATAATAACAAATGTCTAACAAGAAGCACCCTCAGGCCCCCAGCTCCTCAGAATGGAAGTGGACTGTGCTCAGAGCTGGCTTCACAATGTGCAGCCTTTGTGGTCATCCACAAGTCCACATTCAGAAGGTCCTTAATATTCTGTTCTCACTGCCTTGAAATCTTTCATTTGTAAACCAGGGGCCCTGCAAAGTATATACTGGACAAGGGTTACAAGATTCAGTCTTTGCAAAGAATCTGACATCCTAATCCAAGGCTGAATCCATTCTACTGGTTAGTTTTCTTTAATGTGTTTATTCTCCTCTAGTTAAATGTTTTGAATGTCCTTGTTACATCTAAAATCTTTATGGTCTTCCTCCTAAAGATCTCATTTTCCTACTCATGATATAAAATTATGTAATTTAAGATTTGTGAGGTATGGATGCTGGACAATGTACAGATCCACAGGAATTTGAAATACTATTATGACAAAAACATTAATGGGTCTAAAATTACCAGACACTGTGACATATGCAATTAGTGGTGGTGTCAACAACATAGACAAAGAGGAGATGAACTCTCAGGAAGGAACATCAGAAGCTTCCTTTAAGGCCCCTTCTGTGCAGGATGACATGGGTTTCTGTTGTTCAAGAAGACAATTGATGAGATAATTATAAACTTGAACAGAAAATCATCTTTAAAATCACTTTCAAAAGAGGTAGGTTGGGGCTGGGACTATGGCTCAGCGGTTGAGCACTTGCCTCGCATACGTGGGGCACTGGGTTTGATCCTCAGCACCACATAAAATAAATAAAAATATTGTGTTCATCTACACTAAACAAAATATTTAAAAAAAGAGATAGGTTATAGTTTAGATCTGGAATGTCCCCCAAGGACTCATGTGTTAAAGGGTTAGTCTTCAACACAGCAATGTCCAGAGTTGGGGCTTTGGGGAAAGTACTTGGATCATAAGGGCTCTGACTTCAACAGTGAATTGATTGATTGATAGCTGGGTGGACTACTGGGAGGTGACAGAAACTGTAGGAGATGGGGCATGATGGAGAAAATAGGTCAACAAGGTCATGTCCTGGAAGGGTATTTCTTATGCCTGCTGTCTCTCTCTCTCTCTCTCTCTCTCTCTCTCTCTCTCTCTCTCTCTTTCTCTCCCCTCCCCTTCCCAGCCACCATGAACTGAGCAGCTTTTCTCTGCCATGCCCTCCCACCATGATGTTCTGCCTTGTCTCAGGTCCAAAGCAATGGAACCAGCTGACCGTGTACTGAAACATATGAAACCAAATAAATATATCTTTCCTCCTCTAGGTTGTTTTACTCAGGTATTTGTCACAGCAACAAAAAGTTGACTAACACAGAGTAGAATGGAGAAGTACCTAGGGATGCAGATTCCTGTATAAGATATACCTGAGTTTAATTCCCAGCTCTAAGTTTACCAAGGTGTGAACTTGGACAAACTCTCTAACCCCTATTAGATTTCCATTGCTGCATAACAAATTACCACAAATTTAGTGGCTGAAACAACTCATATGTAGATTCTTACAGTTTCTGTGGGCTTAAAATCAGCATTGCTCAAACACATCCTCTGCTCAGGGTCTCAAGAAGCTGTAATCAAGGTGTCTGCCAAGCTTTGTGTCCTTATCTGCAAGATTGACTGAGAAAGAATCAAATTCCAAGATTAGTGGAATCCAGTGGAAGACTGTGACTTTGGGCACATTTCTAAACCTAAGTTTCAGTTTTTCCCACTATAAAATGGGAATCACAACCATAATGACTTCATGGATTGATAGGTAGAATGAAAAAGATCATATTTGTAAAACATTTAGGAGAATGCCTGCCATTTGGTGAATGCTCAGGAAACATTAACCTAATCAACACATTCCTCTTTGCCAGATTTGGAATAATGTCTAGTATGAGCCTGGTTTTTGTTGTTGTTGTTGTTTTGGTTTTTTGGTAGTAGGGATTGAACTCAGAAGTACTTGACCACTGATCCACATCCCCAGCCCTATTTTGTGTTTTATTTAGAGACAGAGTCTCACTGAGTTGCTTAGTACCTCACTGTTGCTGAGGCTGGCTTTGAACTCGCAATTCTCCTATCTCAGCCTCCCAAAGTGCTGGAATTACAATCGTGCATCACCGTGCCCAGCTCCTGGTTTCTTTAAATCAACATCACTTGGCAAATTAGAGACAAAGCCTAAAACTCAAGAGCCAAGAGCCAAGTTTAGACCATTAGTGACCCGTTGTGCTTGCTGAGTCTGATCCTGCAACCCCTGTCTATCCCCCTGCTGGCTCAGGCTGCCTTGCGGAGAGGACACTTTTCCTTTAGAGTGGCTGCTAATAGTCAAGGTGGCAGTAGGAGCATCATGATGAGGGGAGATGGCTCTTCTCCTGGGATGAGAGGATGATTAGACTTATAATCTAGTTTGGAAAAATGTGATTGCAAGGGCTGTGATGCTCTGAAGAGAAAGATAGGAGTGTGGGGGTAGAGCAAAAGAAAGTTAGGGAGACAAGGCACAGAAGCGTGCTGTACTGAGGTGACCTTGCTCTCTGCGGTAAGCTAGAGCAGCAGAGGAGGTGATGACTTGCAGTTTTGCCATCAGAGCTACATGAGTCAGTTGCCATATGGCTGATCTCAACTATCTCTGCATTTCCCATATCAGTTTAAATGAATGTACTCCATCTATAGGGATATGTGCCTGTATACCTGGAGAGCTGCAGAATTAAGAAGTCTGCACTTCCTCTGAGAATCTGAGACCCCTCTCCCAAGAATTAGGCATAAATATGGACATCAGTATGACAACTCAGCATTTTCACAAAATACAGCTTGTCAGTTCAAGGATCTCAGCCAGTTTTAAGGAAATGACTTAAAAGATCACCTTCTTTGGAAGAGAAATTTCTCTCTGAGATTGATGGAGACTACAGGAAAAAGGACACAGGAAGAAAAAAAGAGACGAAGGTAAGGTTCATGTAGGAAGAAATAGAATTAGTTTTACAGTTGCAAAACAAGTCACCATTAACCAAAATGCTTTTCCATATGTTGTTTCTTCAGTCCTCACCAAAATATATAAAGAAAACATAGCAGATATTATCTGCATTTACATAAGAAAATAGTCCCCAGGAGGTATGGGAAGTAGCAGAAAAAGAATACTAGAATGGCAAGTCTTCAGAATTTTAATTCATTGTTCGTTCCTCTGTAGAATCTGAAGGGAAATTAGAGACAAAGTTTCAGTTTTTCCCACTATAAAATGGGAATCACAACAATCACAACCGACTATCTCTGAATGACTTTCATTAGTTCCTTAATCCTTATGTAAAGATTGTTGTCTAAATTCCAACTGAGCAAGCTCTTATTCAGACACTCCCAAAACTGAGACATATTACATGAAACTTCCTGAACCTAGGTTTCCTTATCTATAAAACAGATATGGTGGCAATATTCACATAAAGGGGTTGTTTGACAATTAATTAATAATTATAAAAGGCATAGGAAAATGTCTGCATGACTTGTTGGATTGAATGTTAGCTTATCATTTTGGCCTCTTTATCCAGCCTCCCCAATTAAAAGTACTTCTTTGAGGAGGGTTTACTGCCTTGTAGAATGAATGAACTATTGATAGTTGAGATTGAAGGAAGCCAAGAGAGAGCATAAAAATACCAAATACTTAGGGAAGGGAAAGACACTTCTTGGTTTCAGTGACTGATTTTCCCACAACTAGCTTCAGCATTAATTGACGAATACAACATGAACCTCAGCTTATTGTACTCCCAAGGGGGTTCTCTCTTCCTCCATTTCACCTTCTGGCATATGACTAAAATACTACTTCCCATGCAGGACACAAAATGGATTTCAAAGGCTCATGAAACACCTCAGAACAGTTTCCCATATCACTCTCACTGTGCTGGTGAATGAGCTTAGCAGTGGGGGAGCCCTGATTCACAGAGTTTGCTGATATCTGTGGTGTAAATATTCCCACTATGACTTCAAGCCACTATAGGCTTAATAACTTGCTAGCAATTCCTGAATATTTAATAATTGGCTCTTCCACACAGCTGGTCTCTCTCCTTCCCTTCTTCTCATTTCCATAAGCAGATTTTGTCTCCATGTCTAGGCCCATTAGGCCTCACTGGGAATGGACTCTTAAATCCAACCTGATGATCACTATGTCACACTCTCCCCTTACCTGGGGTCCTCATTGTGTAAGGCAAGGACTAAAAATCTTAGCATTTTAGGGAAAGGAAGTAAATAAACAAGAGAAACTGGATGTGGCAGTTTCCAAGTTTTGGGGTTTTTTCCCCCAAAACCATGGCATTAATAAACGGTTTGAACTGAAGACAAGGCAAGTTCACCTGGTTTTACTTTCTCCATTCATCAGAAGGCGACAATAGCAACTCCAGTCACAGTGGAGGCAGAAAGCTTCATTAGCTCATGGTTTTTAAAGACTTAGATACAAAAGCCAGTGTAATAGGAGTGCAAAGCCTCATTATTAGGTAATAATTCTCATCTCGCTGATTCAAATTGCACATCTCTTGGTGTCTAAGCTTTTTCCAATTACGTTGCTTCATTTTTTTCTTCTGGATATTTTTTAAAGTCACTTTGAAGTGCCATAATTACTATTCCAATAAAAATCTCACAAAGATGATGAGTTTTAACTAAATGAAGAAAACAGGGAGGAAGCATGCCTTTTCCCCCATCACCCCCTTAAAAAAAAAAAGCTAAAATTTCATTCCCTGCTTTACAAGCAGTAAAATCAGTGCCTTATTTGGAGGGTGTTCATTCAAGGAGAGAATCTTTTTTATGTGGGAATGATCATTGTACACTTGCCAGATAGTTAATTACATTAGGTTGTTCTGCCCACAATTGCAAATAAGCTTCATACAGCAGGGACTTGTGGCCAAGATAATAGCAAAAGATAATGCAGTAAAACAACTGTGAAAAGAAAATGGTGCAAAGCATAAATGTTGAAAATTGCTGTTTGTTTATATATATATATATATATATATATATGTATTTTTAGGAGGGCGTCAACATGCTCTTTGCCGTTATCACAAGCATTAAAGTTTAATAGACCAACCGTGAGTTATTTACTGCTCAGAAACACCTGCTCAGCGAGATAAAGTAGCAGCTATCTTTCTAGTTTTAAAATTGACATTCAGCCAGTTATATTTCTGGTCTTTCTCATCACTTAGATGGTTGTTGACTTTTCTTAAATGTCAAAGGAGGTTTTCAACTTAATTTCATTCCTCTTGCTAGTTTCTTCCTTGGGCTCTCCAGAGGCCCTTCTTGTCTGTGGCCTCTAAGTCAGCCCCAAGAAAGGGAGGCTAAAAGGAAGTCTTTCGTTTGAGAAAAAGCAAGTTCATGTACAACCAACTTTTTGCACATATTGTAAAGAAAAAGGAATTTTTTTGTATATCATCCATAATTACTCCTCCTTAATTTGTCTAACCTGTTACTAGAATGAATGACATTTTGGGCAAGTGTAGTCTATACAAATCTAGAGAATTGCAGATTGAGGCTCTGTTCTATGGCCCCATGCAAAGGGTGCCCTCAAAAATGGTCTATCTCTGGGTCTGTGTGGTTTCTCATGACATCTTCTTCTACACATGCCTTCTCCATTCTCCATCCACTAGACTGTCATCTCCATATTCCACTATGCAAATTCCGGAGGATCGAGTCTGATGAGCTTAGCCCTATGCACTCCTAGGCCAAGTTCTTCATTATAGACTATTTCAGACAGCAACAACTGTGGCTAGACCACTGTGGGCAGGTGTTCATATCTACCCAGTAACTACCTGTCACAACTAACCTTAGCAGGGCTGTGGACAGTCAGCATCAGCCTAAAGGAGATACCAGGTGCCATGTAAATGCAGACTGACCCAGTAGGTTCTAAGGCAGTCGGTGCTGACTAAAGTGCACTCCTTCAACCATCATCAAGGTTCAGAAAGGTACTGAGCTAGGAATTTTGAACAATACATCTTGGCTGCTGGACGTAGTTCAAATCCTGGCTCTGCTACTTCATGTCTGAATATCTTCAGGCAAGTGATTTAGCCTTTCTGTGCCTAAATGTCTGATGTGTAAAATGGGATCAATGACATTACCTACCTTATAAAATGGTCATAAGGATAAATGAGATGACACAGACAACATGCTGAGCCCAGTGTCTGCCCATGATAAGTGCTTAATATCAAATTTGTTTTGTTCAGCAGTTAGTTTTATATTTGTCTATGGTATGTGTCTGTTTTTGCCTCAGGTAAATAGAATTGAAATTAATGATAACTGTTAGTCCATGACACACTTCCATCATTTGTCTGTGCAGCACTCTTTTTTATTTTATGTACTTCTTTGTAATATAATAAAAATCCAATACCCGTCCACCTTCAAGCTCCTACCCATCTCATTTCCCTCCCTCTTCCAAAGACATAACCCCTATACTACGATGTATGAATCATATTCCAAATTTTCACATTATGCCTATAAAAATATGTGTGCTTAACCATTTATTGTTCAGTTTTAGGTTTTTTAAAAATTTTATTAAAAGGGTGCAATGTGACAATGTGTCTTTTATGACTTGCTTTTTCCTTTCCAAGCTGTGCTGGGTAGATTCATCCCTATTGTGTAGATCTAGATCCCCTCATTTTCACCCCTGTGTATTTTGTTGTGAGATGAAGGAAATAGGTTATTTAAGTAAATGTTAGCTTTATTTAGTTAAATGTTAGCTATTCTTTTCAGCCATGACTCCATACTAGCAACTTCTTTCTGCCCTCTTCAAGATAGCGCCCAGCTTCACCTTCATTCAGTGGGCATCACCTCCCATCTAGAAGTGTTCTATCCACTAGCAGAGGATCAGTGTAGGGAGCTCTTGCTTATTTCCCTCTCCCCTTTCTCAGGGCTGAGCAGGCTGAAATATATCCCTGCTGTTTGGTCAGCAGGATCCCATATGGAGAGAAGAGACGACTCAGAAAAGTAACTGATGGGAACAGTGAATTTATTGTCACCTTTTAATTTTTTCAGTGAGAATAGAAAGAGCTTTATTGACGAGGCTGTTATGCAAGTGTGAATCTATCAGAGTGCATTATTGACATTCTTATTATCTAGAACTACTGCAATCCAGCCCTGCTTCAGCTCTCACCCCCACCTGCCTTCTCTTTTCCTTTCACTGATTGTTTTAAGAGAAACACTGCAGATTACAATGCAACATGGATTCCTGGATAGGTAAGAAACAGCTGGCAGATGCTTGCCCTGTGTTGTCTGAATACAGAAATAGCACATGAAGCAGGTGCAGCCATGTTTCCTTGCTGGTGTCTGCCATGGACCCAGAAGAAAAATCATGAAATGCCCTTAGTATTTGGGCCAATCTCCCTCCCAGGCAATTTACTGTAGCAAAGCTAAGACACTGAATTCTAATAAAGTAAGAAATTGAAGCCACCATGATATTGTAGCCAAATGGTAACTTGGCTTTAAATTCATGCACTGATTCAGAAGAAAAAGCATGTTGCCAGCATTTCATGCCAGGTTATCTAAGTTATATCAAGTTACATCACTTTTTTTACATGCTGATTTTGACCTTTTTCCCATCTCAGAAATACAAAACCACATTTCTGATTAGAGGCTAGATGCAAGGGGTCATGATTTCATATTTTTTCCTCTCTCTTTCCAAATAATCACATTTTTCTCCCATCCTTTTTGAGAGCAAGAGGTAGGACAGAAGGCAGAAGGAGGGAGATGAGGGAGAAGTATAATTGAATATGCATTGAAGGATTTCTCTGTAATTGGTAACATAGCCTATTACTGGTACAGTAAATACATTCTGAAAGTTTTCTTTCATTTGTTCTAGAACATTTTCAATGTATATCTGTTTGAACATTTGTAATCTCTGCTGTAACCTTCAAGAAACTCTCACATACAGGCAGGCAGAGAGATTTATAATTAGAGTTCCCTAGGATGGTGCTGTGATAGAATCTGAACAAACAAATTCTTTGTCTGCCATGAAGAGAGAAGTAGTTTCTCTATAAGTAGGGAGAACTAAAATTGTCTATACACACACAGCTCTCACCCACATGATTTGGCTAATCTACTGTCTTCACTAACACAACTTGAGTATTTCAGGAAATTCTTGTCCAGGAAGATACAAGTGAACATTCTTGAAAATCCACGAAAATTGTTCAACTTTTCAATAGATAGCCTCAATTGACTGTGCTCCAAATCACTTCTAAACCCCTCTTCAAAGCCCTTACCTTCCTGTGTTTACCAGTCATGATCATTGCCCAATCCTAATCCAAGTTCTGCATTTAAAAGTCCACTTTACAACCTCATAGTTATTCTGGCTTTGTCCTAGTCTTTCCACAACATTACAAAAACTCTGAGACCATAACAAGTGACTATAGCAACTAACAAAGTGCTCTTCCTTTCCACATTAGCAATAAACTCAGCATGGACTTGTCAACAGGTGATTTCAGTGCGAAGGTTTGACAATGAAGAGGAAAAATGAGAGGGGAGGTGAAAAATGAGTAGGACTTGGCCAGCTATGAAAGACAGGGAATGTGTTAGTCAGCTCTGTGTCGCTGTGACCAAAATACCTGACACTAGCAACTTAAAGGAGAAAAGTTCCATTTCAGCTCACAGTTGCAGGTCTTTCAGTCTATGGTCAACTGGATCCACTGATTCAGGCCTGAGGTGAGACAGAATTTCATGGTAGAAGGACATGGTGAAGGAAAGCTGTGCAGCTTGTGGGTCAGACAGATAGACAGCACAGATAAGAAATACCCTCGAGGGCACACACCTAGAGACCAATTTCTTCCAACCATGCCCCACTTGCTTGCCATTTCCACAACCTCCCAGTAGTCTATTTACCATTGATGAGGTCAGTGCCCTCATTATCCAATCTCTTCCAAAAGCTTCACCTCTGGACTTTGCTGCACTGGGAACCAAGCCTTAAACACATGAACTTTTAGAGGACATTCCAGATCCAAACCTTAAGAGGGAAGAATGTTCTAAGAGGTGAGAATAGCTGAGCAAAGAAAGGCAGACTTAAAAAGGTGCCAGTCCCATTATGGGGCTTTAAATGCACCATATGTGAGGGAACACTTTCACCTTCTCTCTGTACAGAAGCACAGAATCTTAATAAGCCCCCATCTATGACTAGGGAATTCTGGACTCTGGTGCTACCCTATGGATGGCTTTAGGGACAATAAGCAGCTCATTACCCAGAGGTACACTGCCCCACCTCTCCTCTGTGGTTCTTCGGTTTCCCAGGTTCTGCCTCCTGCATCTTACCTATCCAACTCTTTAGTTCTCACTTTATTCCATTCCAGGAGAACATCTGGTTTCTGTGGACAACATCCAAATCTCCTCCATGTGTATATCCATCATTTAGAGAACATTGTCATTGCCATTGTCATTACCTCAATTGTGTCCTCAGAATCCATGCTGAGAAAATCTGGTGAGTTGGATACTCTTGAATACTACACATTTAGCTCCATTGACCTAATGATTTCTTATTGTTCCTAAGTTGTTCTTTTTCCTAGGAACTTGAATAAAACTATGATAAGATTCTTCAAGAGAGTGTTTCCTCTCCAGAAGCACCAACGCCTTCCACATGGGGTGCAGAGAGTCTTATCAATTCTACTCTGACCATATTGGCTTGGTCTGTACCTTCCACAAGAGAAGGAGTTTAAGGAACTGATCCAGCCACACCTTTGAAAAGCAGCAATGACTCAATTGCATCTACTTCCCATGTTCCCTTTGCCCAATCACAATTTCCTTTCTATTTCATAAGGGCAATACGTACTTTCTTAGAAAGGCAACTGATCCACACATATGGGAATATTTTGGTCCTCCCAGGACCAAACAAGCACAATACTGATGGGTGGAATGAGTCAGGAATTTGTTGGCAGGTAGACCTGGATCTAATGCTAACCCTAAGTGTAATCTCAGATGGATTCCTTAAACCTTCTTAAGTTTACCACATGGAAAAAAAGTGAGATAATATTCCTGATGTTACAGAGCTATAAGGTTGCTGTGATGATTAATCTTGATAGTCCACTTGATTGGATTGAGAGACACATAGGAAACTAGTAAAGAACACTTGTGGGTGTGTCTGTGAGAGTGTCTGCAGATGATTGGCACATGGGACAGCAGACTGAGGCGGAAAGACCCACTCTGAATATGGGCTGCACCATATTCAGCTGGAACAAAAGCAGAAGGAGGAGGAAGAAGCCCCTCAGTGCATGTGAGCTTGATTCTTCTCTAGTCAGTGCATCTTTTGCTGCTGCCATTGCTGATAGACATCAGAGTCCAGCCTCCTCAACCCTTCAATCTAGACTCTGACCAAAGTCTCTGCATGGAATGCCCAGGCCTTCAGCCTTGTACTTGGGCTAAGTCATTAGTCTGTCTTGCTCTGAGGCTTCCAGCTTTTTAGCCTGAGAAGCTGGTTTCTCTTGCTCTCTAGCCTGCAGATGGACATTATGGGACTATCTGGTCTCTGATCAAGTAAACCAATCTCACAAATCCCCTCATAATTTTAAAATAATTATATATTGATTATATATCTACATATTTTATTAGCTCTATTTCTCTAAAAAACCTTGACAAATACAGTTGCTAAAGGAGGAAAAGTACCTGATACAATTCACAGAGTCAGTAAATGTTCATTTTCTCCTCTTACCCCCAGCTCTTAGACATAGAGCCTGATTCCCATTCAGTCTATTATTAATAAAAGACTTGACCTTTTAAAGCAAGAAATGCAAGATTTAATACCCCCTAGCAGCTGTCTATGATAGGAAACCACAGACTTTCTTTCTACAAACTCCCATTTTGCACTCACTGAGTATCACCACTTTGAAGCATTGTGGAGCTGGAGATGGTTACAAGAGTGGAGAGGTGGTGGCTAAGTAGTGCCTTTAAGCTTACAAAGTGTAAAACCTCCAGTGTAAGCCAACCTGTCACTTTCAGTGTTGGCTATGAAGTTGTTATGTCCTGGAGCATGTAAGTCACCTCCCCTTGGCAAGAATCCCAAAGGCTTTAGCAATCGTGACTGCCCAGCATTTCCCAGGGTTCTCCTGTGAGCTACAATAATCTCCCTTAGCTTTCTGTAGAATGAAAAATATATTACTCTCCTGTCTTTCTCTGCTGTCATCTCCTCACATGCTCAGCTAATTTAGTGTGAGAAGCACAGTTCTCCAGGACAAGTCGTACTTAAACAGGGCTTGCATGCTTCCACGTTTCTTTTCAACCTGCAGAAAATAGGTCTGATTTCAAAGCCAAGTGTTCAAATAGAAAAGGAAGCTGGGTCTGGGAGAATAAATGGAGCTGTTTGCCTTGAAAGCTTTCTTGTTAATTTTAGTTTTGGTCCCTGTCCCCAGGTTTTTGGTTAAAACTGGATAGAGCTACCTCCATCCTGAACAGATGAATACAATTTTTCCCAATACACCTTGAACCACTGCCCAAGTCTCAGATCTCCATGCTTTCCTAAGGTCACCAAAGCTGGATCTCAAAAGTAATGGCAAGAATTCAAAACTACAAGGATCAAAGGATGCTGGGAGGACGGAGGCAGCTTCATACAACCCCACAGCGCCCTCTGCTGGGCACAAGCCCAAACAGCACCAGAAGTGAGTGAATGACGTTTCCAATAGCTTACCCACCCACTACATCCTCTGTTCACAGGACAAATATCTTCATCTCTCAAGCCTCTTCCCCTATCGTGCAGCAACCAGGACAGAATTCTTTGTGCTTCTTAGCTTTTTTTTCATTTTATATCCCTGTAAAGGTCAAAATAGAAAAAATAAATGTTTACAAAGAAGGCATTGGAAACTGTTATTTGGAAACATGCCTGCTTTTGGTATTGAGCTGACCTAGCTCTTGAGTACACTGTCTCCTGGAAATTGTTTGTATCACTAGACAATAAAAATAGTAAGAGAAAACATTCCAGAAAAATATGATTATGGATGATTAATTCCCTGGATATTCAGAAGGAGTATTCCTACAGATCTATCAATTCTATTTTTGCCTGGGAAATTATAAAATATTCTTTTAAGTGGTCTTATAGGTGATAAGGGAGTAAATCTCCAAAGGTTATACTGGAATTTACCATTAACACCTAAATCAATGTGCCCATTGCAACAGCTCTTTCAGGAAACTCAAAACAACTATCCATATCTATATAAAGCTCAAATGGTAGGAGTACTACAAGTAGCACTAGAAGTAGATCATTAGAAAATATCTAGTTGTCTCAATAAACGGGGGTTTGATTTAGATCCAGAAGACCTGACATCTCTATCATTTTACACATCTGAGAGACTTGTTAGTGCATTCAAGAAATATGTGAACATCTACTATTTGCCAGAAAACACAATAGATCCTGGGATACAAAAGTGAAGAAGATAATCTGCCTTCTCAAAATTTGCAGTCTAGTGACAAAGGCAAACATTACAGCTCCCTGGGATTGGTGGCATAAAAGGGTAAATCCAAGGTGGTCTTAAAGGGCATGACAAGAGGGTATAACCTATAGAATCAAAGAAAATGAGTGCAAAAACATATAAAGAACTTTGAGTTATCAATCTTTTAATTTTTTATCATTGTAAAACATTTATATAACATAGTATTTATCAATTTAACACAATTCAGGGACATTAAGTACATTCACAGGGTTGTTTTATAGCTATCACCATATCCATTTCCAGAACCCTTTCATCATCCCAAACAGAAACTCTGTACCCGTTCAAAAATATTCCCGTTCTTCCTCCTCTAACAGTGTCTTTTAGATTTTTTGTCTTTGAATTTGGCTACTCAAGGTACCTCAAATACCAGAATCATACATATTTGTCCTTTTGTTCATTGCTCATTTCCCTTATCATAATGTTCTCAAAGTTCATCCACATGGTAACATGTGTTGGAATGCCACTCCTTTTCAGGGTGAATCTTATCCATCTAATGAGTATGCCACATTTTGTCTATCCATTCTTATGATGATGGACTTCTGGATAATTTCCATCTTGAGCTTACTGTTAATAATACTGCTAAGAACATTGGCATACAAGTATCTTTTTGAGTACAAGCTTCCAATTCTTTGAGTATACAGCTTCAAGCAGAACTTGTGAATCCTATAGTAACCCCACATTTAAATTCTTCAGGAACCACTGTACCATTTTCCACAGAAACTGCATCATTTTATAGTCCCACTAACAAAGGGATTGTAGTTTCATTGTCATCATGACTCTCAAACATTTGAGAGTTCCACACCAGAGTTCCTGCTGACCAGTGGGAACACAGGCTAAGGCCCAGGACCACCTTCAGGAACCTCAGTGGGAGCCCAGCAGAATTTTCCAATTAAATAATATAAACCAGGAGATTTCCCATGCATTTGGGAGTTTTGAAATTATGAATTCAATTTCCTTGGCAGTTATACAGCTACTCAAATTACTCATTTCATATTTGAGTGAGTTGTAGTGGTTTGGACTGTCAAATTTTTAGATGTGTTGTTTGCATCATTTTCATATTGCCCTTTGAACATCTACAGTGTCTTTAATGGGATTCTCTGTTTCATTGCTGCTGCTGGTTATTGTTCTTTTTTTTTTTTTTTTTTGTTCAGTCTTGCAACTCACTTTGGAGAGGAGAGGATTTCTTTTAAACTCAGAAGAACTGTTTCACTGATTTTCTCCATTATTTGTCTTATTTCATTTTGCTACTTTTTTTCCTCACCCTTATTATTTTCTTCCTTCTACTTACTTTGGGTCTAGTTTTTTGTCTTTCTAGGCTCTTCAGATGGAGAGTTATAGTATTGATTTGGTACTTTCCCTTTTTTCTAATCTATGATGTTAGTATTTTCAGTTTCCTTCTCACAATTTAACTGTGACCTACGGATTCTGATATGTTATATTTTTATCTTCATTCAGTTCAAGTACTTCTATTTCCTTAAGTGTTTTTTAAACCCATGGATCATTTAGAAGTATGCTATTTAGTCTCCTAGTGTTTAGAAATGTTCCTGCTATCCTTCAGCTTTTGATGTCCACTTTTATTCCATTTAATTCAAAGAATATCCTCTGTATAATTACAATTATTTTAGGTTTGCTTTATGGCTAAGATATTATCTACCATAGCATGGGTTCCACAGGCAGTTTTAAAAAAAAAAACTATTTAGTTACAATTGTTGGGTTGGGCTGTTCTATAAAGTTAATTAGATCCTACTGGGTGTTGGCAGTGTTGAATTCTTCTATATCTGATATATTACTATATCAGATATATTATTATTGAAAGAGAATCATTGTAGTCTCCAGCTATAACTGTCCTTTTTTTCCTTTTAGTTTTGTCAATTTTTACTTCTCTGTATCATGTTTGTATCATATTTTGCAGCTCTTTTGTCTGGTGCACATATACTTGGGATTGTTATTACATAATGTTTCTCTCTGTGCCCTACAATCTACTCTATCTGATATTAGTATATCCACTTCTTCCTTCCTTTGATTAATATTTGTGTATTTTATCTATTACTGCCATTTTATTTTCAACCTACAGATAGTATCTGAGTTTCTTGCACACAGCAGATGGTTGGATCACATTTTTCTAATTCATTTTACCCATCTATGTTTCTCAGTTTGTGAATTTTAATCATTTACATTTAATATAATTACATAGACTAATGCTTAAATTTGCCATTTTGTTTTTGTTTGGAGTGGATTCTAGTTTTTTATTTCTTAGTTCTCTTTTCCTGCTTTCCCTTAAGATAAACAGTTTTTAGAATCAGATTTTTATTTATCTACAGCATTTTAAGTATATCTCTTTGTATAGGTTGTCTAGAGATTTCTGTAAATATTTCATTATGTATGCATAACTTTTCACATCTACTCATGATTTTTCCATTTGAGTAAACTGTAAAAACCTTAACTCATTTTATGTCCTTTTACCCTCTCCTATTATTAGTATAATTGTCTTAACCATTTCTTATATTGTCTACACTTTGAACCACATCAAACAATAGATAGGGGC
>PVHX01022069.1:0-28426 GCA_004024805.1 Geosciurus inauris | reverse complement strand
ATTATCTAAGATCAAGCAGAATCATTGCTTTAGGCTTACATTGTGAATGCCAGATGACAATGGTGGGGACTGTGTGACAGAGTGAACTGCTCACCTCATGACTAGGAAGCAAAAGAGGATGATAAAGGGGCTGGAGCCCTATAATCCCATATCCTCAATGACTGAAGGACCTCCTACTAGGCCCCACCTCCTGAAGGTTCCACCATGAGCTCAGAGTGTCATTCCAGGGGAATAAGCCTTTAAGATGCAGGCTTCGGGGGACATTCAATACTCAAAGCATAGCACCTGCCCACCCCAAACTCAGTGTCCCTATTCTGGCTTGCCCCCTTGAGTAAAGCCTCATCTGGGTCCCAAACCATTCTTCTTCCCTCTCATTGAAACATGATTATGATTTCCCAAGAATTAAAGAATTATAAGAAGTCCTTTGGATATTGTTTCCAGCTCTACTGATGTATTCACCTATTCAATAGGTACATTTTGAATGTCCATTTTATCAGACATCATTCATATGCTTAAATACTTTCTATAACTTGTAAATCTATTACTTACCTACAATTTACCTATCATTCATCAAGTCCTCTTCAAAACTAATGTTGAAATATAATGGTCATTGTGATGGTATTAAGAGTTGGAACTTTCCAGGCTTGGGTGTAGCTCAGTGGTAGAGTGCTTGCCTAGCATGCCTGAGGCCCTGGGTTCAATGCCTAGAACTGAAAAAGAAGAGTTGGAACTTTTAAGATTGCTTAGCTCATGAGTGCTCTGCCCTCACAGATAGATCAATGTTATTAAGGCAGGAGTGAGTGAGTGAGTTACCCTGATGAAAAGATGAGTTCTGCCCTTATCCTGTCTCATATGTCTCTTGCCCCGCCATCTTCTGCCATGGGCTGATGCAACACAAAGGTCCTCACCAATGCTGGTACTGAACCCCTCAGCCTCCAGAACTGTGAGAAATAAAATTTCTTTCCTTTGTAAATTACCTAGTTAATGATTTTCTGCTTTAGCACCAGAAAATGAAGACAACCTCCAAAGCTGAGAAGCTCATTATTCCTTAAGGAATAATGTGTCACACTTTAGAAATCTTTGTTAGAATTTGCTTATATATGAGGCAAAATGTGTCTTCCAGAAGTTTTGGACCATTAGTCCTAGTTCTTCCTTTTTCATGGAGTAACACTTCAAATATCAAAAGATGGCTATAGGGCTTCCTTCAAGTCATCTCTTTACCAGGTGAACCATACCTCATCCCCTCCATATGACAAAACTATGAATTCTTTTACTATTTACATTCTTTTACATTCATCTAAATGTAATCTATCCTCTCTTAAAATGTAGTGTCAGAGAAGACAAAAACATTTCCTCAGATGTAGTCCAGTTGCCAATCAAATGGAAGAACAAAATTATATCTGCATTAGTTTACTTTCTCTTACTATAACAAAACACTTAGGGTTGGGAACTCAGTACAGAAAAGAAGTTTATTTATCTTACAGTTTTAAAGGTTGAAAGTCTAGACAGCAGGACACTCTAGCAAGGGCCTCCTTGGCATTGTCATATTATGGTGGACAGTAGCATCATGGTGGGAGCAGGTGTGAGAGGGAGATATTGCATCACAAGACAGGAAGCCAGAGAGTGGGGAGGGGCCAGTCTTGCATCCTCTCACTAGGCTGTAACTCTTAATGGTCCCACCAATTCTTATTGCTACATTAAGGATAAAACTTCTAACATACGAACTCTCAAAGCATACTCAAGCCATCACAATTTCCTACATCATTCAATCACTCTGCCTGCATAATGGTGCCCTTGTCTCAGTTGTCCAATTACAATAATAAATATTGTGATGACCATTCCTTATTGAATGCCAGGCATTGTACCAAAAAAGAAAAATATTTTGGGGACATATTGTTAAATTATTTTTTTCATATGATCCCACAACTGGAACTAAGATGTCAAAGCTGAAGTCAAGCTATTCCAAGTATCTCCCTCCCCTTTTATGTTTAAGGAGTAATAGTGCTGGCAGTGAGCCGCCTCTCAACGGGACTGAGAGATGACAGTTTAGAACCAGGCCTCCATCAAGATCTACCTTACTTCCCGCACATAGTCAATATACAAAGGACAGAAAGGTGTAAATATTTCCATACACCCTCCCCAAAAACCTTACTTGGGGAGAGTCTCTAAGAGAATCACTAGTGACAGCTGGTTGTCACTGCTGCTGAAAGAAGGAATGGGTAGCCTAATCTCCAACTGGACATTTTGCTTCTCTCTCTACCACGGTAATTCATGTCACCTCTGTGGGATTCTGCTCATGTCACATCACCTGCTTTTTCTGTATTTCCCACTATCCTGAATTCAATAGCTGTCTGCCATGTCCATATTCATTTAGTGATAAAGACTGACAACTGAACCAACTGAGTATACACTCCAGCTCCACCAAGATTTATCCAGATGATCTTGAGCAATGCACCCAACATTTCTCTCCTGGACCCATTTCCTTCAGTGGAAGAATGGGGATAATAAGAACCACTTCCTGGGGTTGAGGTAGGGATTGAATGAGTTATCATATTTAACGTGAATTACCATGTGCCTCATGCCTAGTAACAGTGTCCCAATAGTTCCCTAATATGTTGCCTTTCTGCTATTTTTATTATCAATACTAGCTATAGGCATCTCTTTACAAATCTCTTTCACCCCACCCCCTTTTTATGGTACTGAGAATTGAACCCAGGGGCACTTTACCACTGAGCCACAACCCCAGCCCTCATTATTTTCCAACATTCTGACAGGTTCTCACTGAATTGCTCAGGACAGTCTTGAACTTGTGACCTCCTGCCTCAGCCTCCCAAGTTGCTGGGATTATAAGCATGTGCCACTAACCCCTGTCTCTTTCCCTTTTTCATAATACTCTTTTGTCCAGTCTCTAAAGAAGTTGGTTTTTAGTTTTATTTTATACGTTGTTTTTCCAGGTTTTTTTTTCCCCCCTCCTTTAATTATTCTCTTTAAAAGTTAATAAATAAGATAAATAGTGACTGATAAGAATAGAAGCACTCCTACAAGACATCAAGGGAGAGGAAAACAACTCATATTAAAGAGAAAATGGACAACAAACAAAACTAGTACCATTAACCATAAGAGAGCCTAGAAACAACCCAGGGGATTACTCCATTTTCTCATCTTCACACTTGCAGTCTGGCTTCTGTACCCATCAATGTCACCAAAAGCTCTTGCAAGTTCAAGCAGTGGCATCTGCTTTCCTGCCAGAGGACATTTTCCATTCACTCACCTTGCTTGACCCCTTGCTAGTGTTCAACTGCAACCACTGCTTCTTTCTTGAAACCCTTCCTCCATGACATCACTACCTTCTCAGCTATTCTTGCATTTTTGACCCTTGAAGATACTTCTCAGACTTCTTCTAGTTTATCCTCTTAATATGTGGTATATTAGGGTTCCCCAAGGATTTGTCTGAGAGTCCCTCCTCTCCACACTCGAAACTCATCCCACAATGCTAGCTTTCCAACTACCTATCTAAATATCTCCATTTAAATACCCAAGCTTGACATAGCTAAGAGCAAATGCATGACCTTCCTCCAGTGCCTGGCCTTTTACACCATTTCCTGTGTCAGTTACAGGTATAACCTTTTGTCTGGTTATAGAACCTAAGAGATCCCACTCCCCCATTCAGTCCAGCAGACAAAGTGTCTCTAGAATCTGTATTTTTCTCACCATTTCTAGTTCAAGCTTCCAATAAAATCTCATTCATGCCACTATCTATCTGCATCTATTTTGACTACCCTGCCAAAATCCACATTGCTCCCAGAATGAACACTGATAGGTGCACATGTGCATGCACACGCACACACCCCAAACACAAGATCACGTTACTCCATTGCTTTTAGACTAAAGATCAATCTCATTACATAGTGGTTGACCCCTTTCTGGTCTTTTCTGCCACCTGTCCTTTTGACTTCTGTGCTTTAGCCACAATGCCCTTATTCTCATTTCTCAGCCGGGGAAGCACATCCTCTATAGATCTTTGTACGTGCAATCCCCTTAGGACACTCTGTACCCCAGGTACAACCCAGTCCACCCACTGCCATCACTGAGACAGCTCATTTCAGTTCTCAGTCTGAGTTTCACCTCCTCAGGGAAGTTGAATCTCATTATCCACCCCAAATCCTAGTTTACTTCCTGTTCCTTTAGTATATAATTTTAGAGAATGTTAAGTTTTTTCTTCAGAGCACTCATCTCAATCTGTGATTATTTATTCATTTAGTGTAATTATTTATTAATACCTGCCTCCCCCACTGACCATAAACTTTGAGATGAATGCTGTCCAACCATTGTACCCTCCTGTTTAGATCAGTGTGTCTCATGGTAGGAGCCTAAATGATATTTTTGAGGAGTAAATGAATCAGTACTCCTGTATTCTACTCTAATTAGATCTACTTTTCACTGGACATCAATATTCTAGATACATCTTGTAAATCTGTTTTAAATATTACTTCTCTCAATTCAGAACTTTTACTATTTTTCATCCAAAATATCTGGCATATCAATTCATTGTGGGTTAAACTGCCTTTATGACATTTTCAATGCATATGCATCTCTAGGGGGCTTAATTAGAAAATGTAGATATAGAACCTCTGAAGAGCTAACAAGTCTGCACATCTCTACGTGAAGACAAGGAATCTTCATTAACAAGCATCACCATATTATTCTTCCACATACCAAAGTCTGAGAATAAACACATTAATAGTTCAGACTAGACCTCAGAGAGATAATTTATTCTGAGCCCTAAACAACTTAAAAGACTTCTAGAATTAAGCCTACTTCTAAGTGAGAGAAAAACTATGTTCTAGATAAAGATCACTTTTTTCTTCTATAAATAAACAGGAACAAAAGTGAAAATATTTGTGGCTTTCTAGAGACTTGATCCTCAAACCATATGGAACAATAAGCTAAAGGCATTCTACCATGGCATTTGAAACCATAAGCCAAGGTTTTAGCCAGAAGTAACTCCTGAATATCAATTTGCATTTTAAAAGTCAAACTAATCCTTCTCTATTTTTAAAAATTTGCTACTTAGGGTTCAAAACTTGTTTATCTGCAAACTTAAAAAGACTGACACACAAGTTTGGTTTCCAGCAGTCAGGAAAGGAGGGGCTCACACCCATGTCCCTTTAGCATTTTTTCAGGTTTCTTGGTAAAAAAGTATCACATTTTGAACATTTTTTCTGGCAGAAGAAGCCCACTGTTTCACATCTTATCAAGAAATGCAGGTAGCAGACATTTCTAATTGTCCAAGTAGAAAGAGAAATCAAGACAAATATTTGTCTCCTCCGGTCAGCTATTGAGGACTGCCTGCCTGGTGGGCCCGTGTCATTCAGTGGCAAACACCTGGAAGTAGAAAATAGAAAACAACATAACACTTAGCAGGCTGTGGGATGACCTGAGGTGGGTCTTCTCCTTCACGATGGAGATGGTTGTAGACGGCCCAACTGGGGAAGGTCTCTTGGGGCATTCTACACCCAAGTCTTCCTCGTCTGGCATCCTGTGTTCTCCAGGATCACCAGCCACTTCTTCCTTCACTCCTTCCCTTCCTTCCCTTCCTTCCTTTCCTTCCTTCCCTTCCTTCCTTCCCTTTCCTTTTCCTTCCTTCCTTCCTTCCCTTTCTTCCTTCCCTTTCCTTTTCCTTCCTTCCTTCCTTTTTTTTCCTTTCCCTCCCTCCCTTCCTCCCTTCCTCTCTTCCTCCCTTCCTTCCTTCCTTCCTTGAATCCTGAATGCAAGATGGAAACCAAGACAAATCCACATGGGCAAAAACCAAGGGCTTGGGGTCATGGTAAGAATGGAGATCTACAGCTGCTGCTGAAGTAATGACTTGGTGAGCGCGTAGGCTACCAAGACCTGGTTGATGATTCACAGTTGAACAATTAAGAATTGTAGGTTATGAAGTTTTAGTCAAGCAGGAGGAAGAAACTCTACAGGCCTTCTGTACAACATTGCACCCATAGCCAACAATCATGTATTGTGTACTTGAACCTTTGATAAAAGGTAAATCCTTTTTTTTTTTTTTTGGTACCAGGGATTGAACTCAGGGGTACTTGACCACTGAGCCACATCTCCAGCCCTATTTTGTGTTTTATGTAGAGACAGGGTCTCACTGAGTTGCTTAGCACCTTGCCATTGCTGAGGCTGGCTTTGAACTTGCGATTCTACTGTCTCAGCCTCCCAAAGTGCTGGGATTACAGGGCGTACCACAAGTGCACCTGGCTAAGAGGGTAAATTTTATTTTAAGTGTTCTCACTAAAATAAAATACATTATAGGTAAATTGTCCTTAGCTAAAGATTTGAGACTAGTGATCTTCAAATGTTTTGAATATACCAATAAAATAAAAATAAATGTATAATCCTTGAAGGAAAGAATTTTAAGAAAATGCCCACATTATATATTTGTTTATTTATAAATTATACCTATTTGCCACTCTAGATTTTTGTTATTATCATCATAAGTATATAAAAACAGACACTGAATTCGTCTGTTAGACTGTTGAAATAATATAACCAATTTTTCCATACCCCCAAATATTATCTTGAACCCAACTTTGGAAACCACCATTTTAAACAGAGAATTACTTCCTCTTTACATACGGGATAGAAACCAGACTGAGGGTAGTTCTTATTATTTGTGTTTCTCAGGAACTTTGGCTGTCCGGTTTTAATTGGTTAGCAATAAAGGACCCACTCATGGTGAGGTGGGAGGGAGCCCATTAAGAATCATCAAAAGGTTCACAACAGCTTTGATTCTAACAGTGAAGTAAAGAAAACAAATGTTAAACAGTAGGTGATTGGTTAAATACTACTATATATATACAATAAGTATTTTGTCATTAAAAATAAAAATTTGAAGATATTACGAAGGGAGCTACATGGGTTGAATTGTGTCTCCTTAAATTTAAATGCTGAAGTACTAATCCCCAGTACTTCAAACTAAAAATAAAGTCATTGCAGATACAATTAGTTATTATAAGGTCTTCTGAGTAGAGTGGATCTATAATCCAACATGACTGGTGTCCTTGTAAAACAGGGAAATTTGCACACAGAGAAAATGATGGGATAATCAGAGCTATGTTCCCACAAACCAAGGAAGGTCAAAGGGTGTTGCTGACAAAGGAACAGGAAGCTAGGAGAAAGACCTCGAACGGATCCTCCTTCACAGCCTCAGAAGGAATAGTGACATCTTCATCTCAGACTTCTGACCTCCAAAACTGGGAGATGACACATTTTGGCTGTTTAAGCCACCTGGTTCTTGGTACTTTGTTATAGCAGTCTATCACACTAATATATGTGCCATGCTATAACATCATGTTAAATTGAAAAGATTTCACAGAAATTGTCCACGTGGTATGATACCAATTACATATGCATACTGGGTTAAGACTCCTGCAACCCCATCATTTCTTGGAACCTTCTTGCATTGTCTCGCGTGTGAGCTTTTGAGGGACACCTCACATCCAAACCATAACATACCCTGTAATGTCATAACATAGTACCAGAGTTAATCTGCCCTTCCGGTGCCTTCTTTGTGTCCATACTCTTGCATTTTTGGAGCTATTATTAAGTAATAATAAGTTACTTGAACACAACCACTGCTCTGCTGTGACTAGCTGATCTGATAACTGAGAAAGCTACCAAGTGACTGATAGTAGGTAGTATACGTAGTGTGGATAAGCTGGACAAAGGGATCATTCAAGTCCAGGATGGAGCAGAACATTGAGATTTCAACACACTACTGGGAACAGTGTCTGATTTAAAAGGCCAAAATGTTGTTTATTTCTGGAATTTTCCATTTAATATTTTGATACCATGGATAATTGAAACCATGGAAAATGAAATTATGGCTAAGGGGGACTACTGTATTCTTCTTCCCTAGTCCCACATGTAATGTATTCCACAGGGAACTGCATTTGTGGAAACATGATTTGCCCTTTGAAAGGCAGCTGGATTGATTCTTGTGGGACAGAAGTTTAAACAATTTTGATTTTAATAAATTTCTGGAAACCAGAAAAAAAATAATAACACGTGGGGAAAGATATAACTGAGGATAAAGTTCACCAAGATCTTTAATATTGCAGAGATGTTAATCTGTCTTTACATAGCAGGTATCAGCTTTGCTGCACATCCTCACTTTAAAGTTTTTCATGTTTCTTTTATGTCCCTGATTCAATTTCATTTGCTCTGAGGCCCCATCCCATTAGGCTGGAAGGAAATTCCATCTCAGTCATTATTGTGGTTTCTCTCTTCCTTCCAGATTCATGTGAAAGTTACATAGATCAAACATTTTGTTTGACCTGCAATTTCCTGAGATGTTGGAGAACTTGGGGGTATATTGCTGCTAACAAGGACCAACAAAACACAGGCTATCCTTTCCTGTTCTTTTACTGAGCTCTCAAAGTTCCCCACATCTATTGACTTTCTCTTCCCGGTTTTTCTTGCTCCAGAATTCCTCAGAACTCCAGAAGGCTCTTTCTCCCTGGAGCCAATTCTTTGAAAACCAAAGTCCCTTAAAAGCCTTGGCTAATCTTTTGGTAGAGGAAATGTAGGGAAGAGAGTGAGCAAGAGAACAAAGGAAAGATATTTATTCCTTTATTCTACATCAGTCAGAGTAGACAACATCTCAGCAAATCATCTTGCCATTCTTGGAATAATGAAGGTGTCAACACCCAGGTGCTTTTAGAAAAGCAAACAAGGAGCTTCATCCTGGTACAGCCCCAGAGGGAGACACCAGACCAAAGACATAAGAATGAAGTGCCTGTCTCTGCTCAGATTAGCACCAACATTTACCAAATCATAGAAATTGCATCCTGTTTTATTACCACCTCCCCACCCAGCAAGGTCAAACAGAGGTCCATGCAAGGCAGACTACCAAGAAGGAGCAGGGGTAGACTAGGATCTGGAATTCTGCTACCTGTGCATCACCTGGGCCAGTCATAGCCTGTCTCCTTGCTTGTATCTGCCTGTTTTTGTCAAGGGTTTTGCTTAGGGAGCCGAAACAGCATAAAGAACCAAAGGGATTTGAGGATCCTCAGGAAGACTGTGTTATGATATAAACTGCAACTCTAGAACCCAGAGGTGAGGCATGAAGGCTTTACTGGCTAATGATACACAAATTAATCTGAAACAGGGTTCATGTTCTGGGCAGGGTGACCCGTGGGGTGGCACTGGCCCAAACATGACACACACAGCACACTCTCATTCAAGTTCAGGTGCTGCACCATCGCGGATTGACACAGGCTGTCAAGAGGCCTTTCCAGGATTCAAAGACATTGCACAGGCCCAAGAATTCCCTCAGCAAAGGCAAATGGCCAACCAGCCTTTCCTGTAGGGTTCTTTTTTTGTTTAATTTTTGTTTTGCTGTTGTTATTATTTGCCTCCCATAGGAAAACAACTTTGTTTTTGATTGGATGTGAAAATTAGACTTTTTTCTTTAAAACATTCAAGAAACATAAATGAGTACACAGATAATAAAGGAAATCCCATTCTGGTTCCATCGAAGGCAGAGCAAGCCAGCCAAGTACCCGGTCAGGCCATGATCAGGCTTTTCACACGAGAGTACTCTATAACCTTTAAGAACTTTCCTCCGTCTCTCCCTCTCTCTCTCTTTTATGTATTAGGGATTCAAACCTGGGTGCTTTACCACTGAGCAACATCTCTTTTTTAATTTTAAAACAGAGTTCTTGCAAGGTTGCTAAGGGCCTTGCCTTGAACTTGTGATCCTGCTGTCTCAGCCTCCTGAGTTGCTGGGATTACAAGCGTGTGCCACCATGCCCAACTTTGGCACCATTTCTGGCAGGGATAGCTTGATGATTGTGTTCCTTATGTTATTCCCAAAGCTACTATTCTGCCTGGTGGGAGAGCACCAATGTATATTTCTCCACTTAATAAGTCCTGTGTGGAGGACTGAGTTAACTGTTACCATATATATGGCTGATTCCAGTGATGATCTTTCTAGTGGTCTATCTGGTCTGATCTTTACTCCAGCTATGGCTTTATACCATAGAGATTCCCACTTTGAAGTGTTTGATGTATATTCATTCAGATTTTTGTTCAATATATATATATAAATTTGCACACATAAAAACAAAGGATAATATTATATATGTGGGATTGGCTTCTCTTCTCCCCAACTCTACTTTCTAAGAAAAAGGAAGATTAATATATTGAGTTTGTGCACATAGGTGTGATTCTCTGGATAGTCCTTTTGCTTTCTCCCTTTATGCGGTAATATGAACCTAAGGCTGAGCTTCTGAAGCAAGTTAAAGGCCTTTCTTTTTTTCTCTCTCTCTCTCTTTTTTTTTTTTGCTCCAAAGTGTGTGTTGCTTGGATCAGAAGGGATCAGATTTGGGCTTCTGGGGAGGGAGAGATCCCACCCACCCTTGAATCCAAACCTCATTAAGTACCCCAGTATTCCAGAAAGCTCTTCACCAGGAAATAAATCATAAGCAAATGATAATAAGGCCATATCTGATGTAAAGTTGCATTTGTTCCTTGAGGTCCTCTCCTCCACAAGCTTCAAGGAGAAATCCAGTGGCAGGGCTGAGAAAGGTGTTTAGCATCCCATGGTCCTGTGATTGTCACTCACTATTGGCAAAACTCCCTGGCATTGTATATTACATGTGGACATTTTTTCCTCAGCTTTTAAAATCATGATTATATCAAACATTGTGACATATGTTCCAGATCCCCCTTCAGGGAAAGATTTATTGCTCCAGACTTGGGAGTATGGTCTGTAGTCCACCTCCAACTGTCAGCCACTTTAGGACATGCTCAAATCACACAGCACTCCTCACCCAAGATCACACTCCTCCTGGACTAACCCACATCCAGGCACTGATCCAGGCCAGATAGAATAGCCAGGTCATTTGGGCCTGATGCAGGAGATTTCTGACAGGCTATTTTAACTCCAGAGCTCCCTCTTGAGTTGGGGGAAGCTGTCATTGAAAAATGGCTACATGATACAGCTTTGAGCATCAAGATATGAGCACAAATCTTATGGAAATTTCTGGCAATTTTCCATTTTCTTGACAGAAATACTGCCTGTTCAAACTGGTTTCTATTAATAGGGAGAATAATGATCCTTCCAATCCATCTTTCTTCCAAAGATATACACATCCCAACCTCTGGAACTTGTGAATATTACATAGCAAAAAAGGTTTTGTACATGTGGTAAAACTTAAGGCTCTTGAGATGGGGAAGTTATCCTAGATTTTTCAGGATGGCCCTATATCAGCACAAAGGTCCTTGTAAAAGGAATAGAGGAGGGTCAGAGTCAGGGTCAGAGATGCAATGACAGAAGCAGAGAGTAACAAAAACTAATCATGAGACAGAGAGAGAGAGAGAGAGAGAGAGAGAGAGAGAGAGGGAAAGAGAGAGAGAGAGATTGAGATTGATTTGAAGATCTGTGGTGTTGGCTTGAAGGTGGAGGAAGAGACCATGAGCCAAGGAAAGTGAATAGTCCCTAGAAACTACATAAAGCAAAATTAGATTTACCAGAGAAGCTTCAGAAGGAACACAGCTCTGCCAACACCTTAATTTGACTACAGTGAAACTGATTTTGTCTGACTTTCAGAATTGTGAGATAATTAATGTGTTCTTTTTAAACCACTAAATTTGTGATAATTTGTTATAGCAATGACAGGAAACTAGTACAGTTTTGTACTAGTCAGCTTCACAGTACCACAATGAAATATCTGAGGCAATTAACTTATGAAGAGAAAAGGTTTATTTAGTTCACAGTTCTGGAGATTCCAGTCAGCATAAGATTGAGTGATCCCATCACTTTGGGTCTCTGGCAAGGGTGCTGTATGGCAATGGCAGATAGCACACAGCCAAGCAAACCAGCTCACATCACGAGCTAGGAAGCAGAGCAAAACAGGCTGGGGTCCCATAATCCCCTTCATAGGCATGTCCCCAGATACCTAAGGACTTCCCATTAGGCCCACCTTCTTGTAGGAGCATCTCCATACCTTCCCACTCCTCCCTTCCATTCTTCCCCATTCTATGCTAATAGACTGTGCTCTTGCCAAAAAGCACCCCTTTGTTTGTGACCTTTGGATCTGATTGGTCCAAGAGTGCATTTAAGCTTCTATAGTTTCTAGAATAAACTAGTGTTTTTTGCTCCTTGCCCCGGTGTGTTTCTTGTCCCAGGTATCTCTGCGTCTCGCTGGGGTGAAGCAAATTTTTACTTACACCCCGGGGCCTGGGGAGATTGGCTCTGCAGATCGCCACCATCTGGAGAGACCCCTTTTCGTCTAACCTGGGGACCCTTTCTCTGTCTCTCTTGGACTCCAACTCGCCGAGAAGCCACATGGCCCTTCCCCACCCTTATCAAAGCGACACCTTCTGAGGTTCTACTGCCTTCCAAGAGCATTACTCTGGGGACCAGGCCTTTAACACATGGACCTTAAGGAGTCAAACCATAGCAAGTTTGCTTTTCACTTTCTCTTTCCACAGCTAGGCTGTATACATGGATGGAATTGCAGCAGTTCCTTGGGGACTAAGGGGAAAAAGGCCAACAAATGCAGAGAACTTGCCTTGACACATTTGAGCTACTGCATCGATGCCAGCAGTTGCCTATCTCCAGATCTACTACTTCATGAAGAAACAAGACAAAAAAATAAGACAAAAAGCATTCTTACATGCTTACATCATTTTCATTACATCTGCTTCACCTCACAATTGAAAGCACTTCCTACCTAATGCAGCAGTTGAAAAAATTACATGGTAGAGACCTGTTGATTGCTATGGAAATATATTCATGGCATGCAGTAAGTCAAAAGGATATGCTATGAATTATCGGAAATATAATCCTATGCATAATCAT
Source organism: Geosciurus inauris (assembly GCA_004024805.1). Lineage (NCBI taxonomy): Eukaryota > Metazoa > Chordata > Mammalia > Rodentia > Sciuridae > Geosciurus > Geosciurus inauris. The sequence goes on along the minus strand of PVHX01022069.1, from coordinate 15,558 downwards.
TTACTGATTTATAAAAACTATTTCTAAAGTTATATTCCAAAATGTTAAAGTTTATCATATTTTTGAGGGTATTATTTAGCTTACCTGCTGTATTTCACTTGTGTAATAAAAATAAGGGTTTTTAACATTTTAAACAAGTGAGAAAAAGGGAAAAAAGTGTCACCAAAAGCAGTTCAAGGATGAATAAGAAGTTAGCAAAAACTAGGTACGATGGTGCATACCTGTAATCACAATGATTCAGGAGGCTGAGGCAGGAGGATCAAAAGTTCAAGGCCAGCCTCAGCAACTTAACAAGGTCCTGAGCAACTTAGCAAGACTTTGTCTCAAAATAAAAAATAAAAAGGGCTGGAGATGTGGCTCAGTGGGTAAGTGCTGCTGGGTTCAATCCCCAGTACCAAGATAAAACAGAAGAGGAAGAGGAAGAGGAGGAGGAAGAGGAGAAGGAAGAAGAAGAAGAAGAAGAAGAAGAAGAAGAAGAAGAAGAAGAAGAAGAAGAAGAAGAAGAAGAAAGGAAGAATTGATGTTTAGTACCAAAATGTTAGAATACAAAATGCTGCTTTCATGGTTGCTCTGTGGTGTGAAACCAAGAAAATAAATAGGCAGTTTATCAGCAAGAGGGGTGAGGGGAATAAAAAAGGCAGGGGGCAGGGGACTTTATTGGGAATTAATTCTGGACATTCAAAGTAGATCAGGGACTCAGGAGGTCGGATATTCTAAAATGAAGATGAAACTCCCAGTGCTGCCACCAGCAGCATCTATCAGAGAAATCCCCACTCCTCCCCATGCAAAAGAAGTGGAGGGATTAATCAATTAGAGGAACTCACATTTTTAGGAGGCCTGAGGTGTGTCTGGGTAAAGAGATCAGAGATCAAAGATACTACCTGACTAACTTGAAAGGTGTGCAAAGGAACCATTTTTCAGCTGTGGCATGGGGGCTTACAGTTGGGGGAACAAATTCCTGGTAAACTGAGCTAGGCCCAAAATACAGGTAAACCCACACTGCATGACAGAGTGTGCCTAAGTGACCAGGAAAAAAAAAATCAAATGTGGAGAGGGGTTTACACAGGGGAATACAGGTAAAGGAAACCAAACTGGCTCACCCACACCCCCACCAGACTGACCACTTGAAGGAGCAGCTGGGAGAGACATACCCTGCCAGGAATTTGAAAGAGCAAGGACTGAAGAGATTAATTTGGAGCCTGAATCCAAGAGATCAGAAAATGTGGGGTCTATGGGTGACAAAAGGGACTAAGAATTGGCTCCTCCACTGCATGAGTGGAACCCAGGGGAGATTTCTGAGGTGCAGTCTTCCAGTGTGGACTGGCAACTGCTGGGCCCTGGAGGTGTGCCGACTTGAAATATTCATGCCAATCACCATTCATCAAAGAACTTGGAACCGGTGTGACTTTATCTGGTTTGCAACCAGAGAAAAGGAAAAAGTGAGCTCTATATATGTGCTATGACTTGAAACGCAATTAAATAAACTAATTAAAAAAAATAAAAATAAAAATAAAGCATACCTGATATGGAATATGAAGTAATTTAAAAAAAAAAAAGAAAAACTTGGAACCTAATAGGCCTAACCCCTACATTCAGGTTCTGCCTACAAGATTTCCTCTCACACTGCAGCAACCCCACCCTGAGAGTGTAGCAGACATCACACTCCAGCCCAACCCATCTAATCCTACTGAGAAAGGAAGCTGAGAATCTTTTGAACTCCAATGGAAACAGTTCTTTAACTTTTCATTAAGATTTTTTTTTTCTTTTTTCTTTTCTCTGTTCAATTGTGACCTGAATGGTTCATGGACACTTACACATATTCATACCTATTTCTTTTTCCTCATTTTTTTGAAGGCACTTATTTTTTCATGAGTCAGTATTTTGAGGGCTAAAATGTTTGATTTTGATTTTTAAAATTTTTTATTTTATACATTCTCTCTCACTTACCTCTTTTCCTTCATTATCTTTTTCTCTTTTCCTCTACTAACAGCCAATCTCTATTGATCCCTCTTTCACTCTTCCTTTAATTTTTTACTCCTATTTTCTCTTCTCCTTCCTCCTAATCATTACATTCTACATCACTTTCATTCTATCTCTGTTCACCACTTGAAATTTTAAACCTTTTGTAAACTTACTGTTTTTGCCATGGGCAATAACTGATTGCATCATTTCCATTTACTGTGACAATTAACTTTGTAAATGTCATAGCAGGAAATATTTGATTAAATGCTATATACTGTTTGCGTTTGTTGTTGTTATTATCTGTTTTCCCCTAAACTGTGAGGTACAGGAAACTTTCAGCAACACTATGAGTCCACAGGGGAGAAACTCTATTGCCTCAAATCCATACTGTTAGATTGGTGGACACACAAACAACATGAAAAAGCAAGGGAGCAAATTGCCCCAAACAAACCAAAATACTTCAGTACCAGAATCCATTAACACCAGTGGAAGAAATGTCAGAGTAGGAGTTTGGAGTGTTCATAGTTACACTGATTGGCAAGCTAAAAGACAATGGAGGAGGGAAATCAGAGAAATTATAGGCAGTGAAAAATCACTTCAATAAAGAGAGAGATTCTGAAAAAATCAAGGAGAAATCCTCAAAACGAAGGCATCAATAAATCAAATGAAAAATTCAATGGGCAGCATTATCAGCAGACTAGACCACTTGGAGGACAGAATTTCAGGCAATGAAGACAAAATATATAATCCTGAAAATAAAGTTGACCATGGAGAAAAGATGTTAAGAGACCATAAACAGAACTTCTAAGAAGTATGAGATAACATGAAAAGATCAAACTTAAGATTTATTGAGATAAATGGAGGCTCAGAGACACAAACTAAAGAATGGATAATATTTTAGATGAAATAATATATGAAATTTCCCAAACCTAAAGGATGAAGTGAAAAATCAAATACAGAAAGCAAACATGACCCCAAATATACAAAATTATAACAGACCCACACAAAGGCACATTATTATGAAAATGCTGAGCATACAGAATAAAGATAGAATTTTAAAACCTGCAAGAAAAAAACAAAAGGTCACATTTAGAGGGAAAGCAATTTGGATCTCAGCTGATTTCTCAACTGAGACCCTCTAACTAGGAGGTTTTAGAATAATATATACCAAACTCTTAAAGAAAATGGATGCCAACCAAGAATACTATGCCAGAAAACTTAAGCTTCAGAATTAATGCTGAAATAAAAATCTTCCATGATAAACAAAAGTAAAAAGAATTCAAAGCTAGAAAGCCTGCACTACAAAATACACTCAGTAAAATATTTTGTGAAGAAGAAATGAAAAATAAAAGTGAAAACCAGCAAAGGGAGGAACTACATAAAAGAATAGTAAATCAATGAAGAAACTAATTCATATTAAAAATTAATCAAAATGACAAGGAATAAAAATCATTTCTCAATAATAATATTGAATGTAAATAACCTAAACTCATCAATCAAGACATTTATGTTACAAATGATGGAGCATCTACATACATCAAATAAACCCTTCTAATTTCAAGAATCAAATAGATCATAATACAATAATACTGAATGACTTTAACACACCTCTCTCATCATTGATAGATCCTCCAAACAAAAACCAAATAAACTATAGAACTAAAAAATATGATTAATAATCTAGACTTAACAGACATATATAGACTATTTCATCCATTTATGATTGAATACACTTTCTTCTCAACAGCACACAGATCCTTCTTTAAAACAGACCATACATTGGGCCATAAAGCAACTCTTAATAAATACAAAAACAATAGAGATATTACCTTGCATTCTATCAGATAATAATGAAATAGAATTAGAAATAAATGATAAAATAAAAAATAGACACTTTTCTAACCCCTGGACAATAAATAATACACTATCGAATGACCATTAGTCAAGCTAAGAAAGAGAAAGAAAGAAAAAACTCAAATTCATGATGGAAAAAGGAAATATCATGACAGACACTACTGAAATACAGATGATAATCAGAAACTATTTTGAAAATCTATATTCCAATAAAATAGAAAATCTTGAAGACACTGACATGACCTACCCAAATTGGAGGACATTAAAAATTTAAAAAGATCAATTTAAAGTAATGAAATGGAAGATGCCATCAAAAGCCTACCAACAAAGAAAAGCAAAAGACAAGACAGATTCTCAGCTGTGTTCTACCAGGCATTCAAAGAACTTACACTAATCCTCAATTTATTTCATGAAATAGAAAAGGAGGGAATTCTTTCAAAATAATTCTATGAAGCTAGTATCCCCCTGATACCAAAATCAGACAAGAACACATCAAGGAAAGAAAACCTCAGGCCAATATCTCTGATGAACAAAGAGGAAAAATTCTAATAAAATCCTGGCAAATCTCATACAAAAACATATTAAAAACATAGGGCACCATGGGGTTCATTATTAATCCCAAATATAGTGGAGTTCATTCTAGGGATGCCAGGTTGGTTCCACATATGGAAATCAACAAATATATCTCAGCACATCAATAGACTTAAAGAAAAGAATCACATGATTATCTCAATAGATGCAGAAAAAGCATTTGACAAAATAGAGCATTAATTCATGCTCAAGACACTAGAAAAACTAAGCATAGTAGGAACATATGTCAACATTGTAAAAGCTGTATATGTTAAACCCAAGGCAAACATCATTCTAAATGGAGAAAAATTGAAAGTATTCTCTCTAAAAACTTGAACAAGAAAAGGATGCCCTCTTTCACCACTTCTATTGACATAGTCCTTGAAACTTTAGCCAGAGAAATTAGGAAAAAGAAATTAAAGAGATATGAACAGGAAAAGAAGAGCTCAAATTATCTCTATTTGACAATAACATGATTCTTTATTTAGAAGACCCAAAAAATACTCCACCAGAAAACTCCTAGAACTCACACACAAATTCAGCAAAGTAGCAGAATATAAAATTAACACCCACAAATCAATTGTGTTCCTATGCACCAATGAGTAATCAGCTGAAAGAGAAATTAGGAAAACTATCCTATTTAAAAAGCCTTAAAAAAATAAAATACTTGGGAATCAATCTAACAAAAATGATGAAAGACCTCTATAATGAAAACTATAGAACACTAAAGAAAGAGATTGATGAAGATCTTAGAAGATGGAAAGGTCTCCCATGTTCTTGGATAGGAAGAATAAATATTGTCAAAATGTCCATTGTATAAAAACTTATACAGATTTAATGCAATTCCTATTAAAATTCCAATGACATTCTTAGAAATAGAAAAAGCAGTCATGAAATTCATTTGAAAAAATAAGAGGCCCAGAATAGCCAGCACAATCCTTAGTGAGAAAAGTGAAGCAGGAGGCATCACAATACCAGAACGTAAATTATACTACAAAGCTATAGTAACAAAAACAGCATGGTGTCAGTAGCAGAACAGATCTGAAGACCAATGGAACAGAATAGAACATACAGAGACAAGCCCACATAAGTACAGTTACCTCATACTAGACAAAGGCACCAAAAACATGCATTAGAGAAAAGATAGCCTCTTCAACAAATAGTGCTAGGAAAATTGGAACATACATCATATGTAGCAAAGTAATACTGCTATTCCGTATGTAGCAAAGTTATATTGAACCCCTATCTCTCACACTGCACAAAACTCAACTCAAAGTAGAATCCATGTATTAGACAAGAGACCCTGTGCCTACTAGAAGAAAATGTAGGCCCAACTATCATATAGGCTTAGGAACCAACTTCCTCAACAAACTCTTAAAGCACAAGAAGTAAAATAAAAAATCAACAAATGGGATGGTATCAAATTAAAAACCTTCTTTACAAGAAAGAAAATAATTTAAAATGTGAAGAGAGCACCTACAAAATGGGAGAAAATCTTTGCCAGCTGTACCTCAGATAGAGCATTAATCTCTAGGACATACAAAGAATTCAAAAGATGTAACACACACACACACACACACACACACAAAATAACTCAATCTATACATAAGCAAAGGAGCTGAATAGGCACTCCACAGAAGAAGAAATATGAATGGTCAACAAATATATAAATATATGAAAAATTGTTCAACATCTCTAGCAATTAGAGCAATGCAAATTAAAACTACTCTGAGATTCCATCTCACTCCAGTTAGAATGGCAATTTTCAAGAATACAAGTAATAATAAATGTTGGTTAGGATGTGGGAAAAAAGGTACACTTGTACATTGCTGGTGGGGCTACAAATTGGTGCAATCACTCTGGAAAGCAGTATGGAGATTCCTTAGAAAACTTAGTATGGAACCACCATTTGACCCAGTTATCTCACTCCTTGGTATATATCCAAAGGACTTAAAATCAGCATACTACAGTGATGTAGCTACATCAATATTTAGAGCAGCTCAATTCACAATAGTTAAGCTATGCAACCAACCTAGGTGCCCTTCAACAGATGAATGGATAAAGAAAATGTGGTATATATACACAATGGAATATTACTCAGCCACAAAGAAGAATGAAATTATGGCATTTGCTGGTAAATGAAGGGAATGGCAGTCTATCATGTAAGCAAAATAAGCCAATTCCAAAAATCAAAGGCCAAATGTTGTCTGATATGAATAAGACACAATAAGGGGTGGGAGGGATAGAAGTTCATTGGATCAGACACAGTGAAATGAAGGGAAGGGATGGGGTATGTGAATGGGAAAGGCAGTAGAATGAATTGGACATAACCTTCCAATGTTCACATATGGATAAATGACCAGTGAAACTCCACATCATGTATAACTACAATAATGGGATCCTAATTAGACTAAGTTATATTCCATGTATGTATAATATGTCAAAATACATACTCTACTGTCATATATATCTAAAAAGAACAAATAAAAAATGAAAAGAGCAACATGTAAAAAAAATAATGGATGTTTATCTGAAGGTAGAAAAAGGAAACAGATAAACTATGATTATAAAGCAAGGCTTTATAATAAGCGTGGGATGTGGCATAGCACAATCCAGGAAAGGGATGACTAAACACCCATATCTTTATTTTAGTGGAGTCTCGGGAATGAAAGAGTGTGAGCACCTACAGAATACTCAGAAATCAAACTGCTTATGTTGGATTAACAATTAATAAAAGACATTTAGTCAGAGTTAAATTTAATAGTCTTATCTGCAATTGTAGTTATCACAATCAATTGTCTAAAAATGTTAAATGGAAAATTCCAGAAATAAACAATTCATCAGTTTTTAAATTCCATGCCATTTTAGGAAGTGTGATGAAATCTTGCAGTGTCTCATTTCATCCAGCTTTGGATTGTAGAATCCAGACTCAAAATGGAGTCACTCTGGCTCAGGCCTGCACGTATCGGCTAACTGGCTCTTTGTGCTTTTGTGATTAATGCTTTGCTATGCTTGCTTCTCACAGATGGTGGGGCGGGGGGCAAAACCACAGGCTGCCAGACCCCCTGGCCAGTTACCTAAAGTTCCAGGAACTGAAAGGGGACATAGGAGGCGCTGTCATGGTTGAACTGTAAATAACTATAGATTGAATATTGGCCAAGTCATGTTTTTCTGAGTCATGTAGTTAGCCCACCCTATAATAACCTCTGAAACCCTCACTTTGGGGTCACTCTCTGAAGGAAAGGAGAGCTGACCCCAATCGATTGGCCTGTGTGCCTATTTCCTCAATAAACTTTGCTGTTTCTGCAGAGTTGTCTGGGCTGCACTTCTTGGGAGGAGGTGTGGGATGGATGCAACATTTGGTGCATTGGCCAGGAAGCCCTCCTCCCAGTTGCTCCACCCGCTCTCCTTCCCAGGAGTGTGGAACGGGGAATTGATCCTCTCTACCAAGGGGAATTAATTCCCCTTGAGGAATAGGTCAAATCTATATTGGTATACCACAAGGGACTCGAGGGCCAAGCTGGATGCAGCGCATTGTCCCGTGTTGGGACTCCACCTGGGACACCGGTGGACTCCATCTGTTCTGGTTCAGGTTTCAGGTAAGAACTCACAAAACCATCCTAATATTAAGTGGCCACAAAGGCGTTATAGCCTCGAGATCTCTAGCCTAACTGTGGTGTGTTTATTGTTTGTCTTGTTTCTGTGTACTGCGTCCTTGTCTTTTGAAATAATGAGTCAATCTTCATTCATACCTAGCCCTTTAGATATTTTTTTAATATTTATTTTTTTAGTTGTAGGTGGACAGAATATTTTATTTTTATGTGGTGCTGAGGATCGAACCCAGTGCCTCACGCGTGCTAGACGAGCACGCTACCACTGCGCTGTAACCCTAGTCTGCCTTTTAGATTTGATCAAATCATATTTTAAGGATTTTCAGCAGAAGGCAGCTGAACCCAGGGATGTCGTTTACTCAGGTAAACTAACCACTTTCTGTTCCCTTGAGTGGCCCACATTCAAGGTCAGATGGCCTCCGGAGGGGACCACCAAACTCCCCACTGCTTACTAGGTCCAGAAAAAATCATTTTTGGCAGCCTTGCCACCCAGATCAAATACCAACCAAAGGGAAAAAAATGGTTAAGAAGGTTTTTAGTTGTGCTCACTAAAGCTTGCATTAAAATGTAAACAGCTGCCAACAGAACTAAAGAAAAAAAATGTCAAGAGTAAAAGCTAAAGGTAAAAAGAGCATTTTAAAGATTGCCTTCAGTTAGGAACTGGGCCAAATGGCCAACAGAGTTGACAATATCAGTTTCTACAGAGGGCAGATTAAAACTAGAGTAACTTCAACTATTGGAGGTAACCCAAAAGTTTTTAACCATGGCAGACCAGGTAATAAACTTTGTCCAGCAGATTCATGCTGTATAAACTGTCCACCAGTTAGTCATTTATTAGCCATTTAGGTAATCAGGTCAACTGTCAAGGTATCACAGTGCTTGTAATATAGGGGTCAGTACTATCTGAGGTTTTAGGCTTCCACTGGCAGGCCTTAGAATGAATGCCCCAGATGAGAAGGGACTACTACATTGTAATGTTTTCTCAATAATAGCCATGTTTTCAAAAATAATCTCATTCAAGCTTCTGCTTTATTTTTCTTGATAGCACTTACTTAACATGCTATATATTTTTGTCTTTATTATTTCTCTTCCTCAACTAGAATTTAAGAAGCATGAGAAAAGGGAGCTGGCCTCTTGGTCATTGCTCTGTCTCACCTAGCACAGTGCCAGCTATTATTGGTCTCAGCAAAGACGTGTTCAGTGAGCTAATTAAGTGCAGAAAGGGTTTGTAAGATTTCCTGTAGAGGATCCAATAGTCAATATTTTAGACTTTGCTGGTCAAGGGGTAAAATCAGGGATATTATTTAGATACTTAAGTAACTCTTTAAAAATGTGAAAACCATGAAGCAAGAGGATCACAAGTTCAATGTCAGCCTCAGCAACTGAGAAAAACCCTGTTCCAGAATTTAAAAATAAATACACAAAAAGTGCTGGAGATGTAGCTCAGTGGTAGAGTGCCCCTGGGTTCAATCCCCAGCACTGGGGAAAAAAAGGCTGAAAATCATTCTCAGCTCACAGGCCATATAAAAAAAGGCAGGAGGCTACATCTGGCCTGCCAAGCCATGGTTTGCCAGCTCCTAAACTAGAGGTTTAACAACTCAACAAAAATGAAAAATAGTCTTTGACTATCCTTCATCTCACAAATCATTTCTGGTAACTTTCAGGAACTCAGCCAATCACATAAGAGTAGGAACAACATCCTGCCTTTTCAGAACAAGGGGTGTCCCTTCTTCCCATCAAAATGTTATGAGGGGATAATTTAGGGTAGTGTCAGGTCCTGGCAGTGTTTACTGCTACAGGCTTTCTCTGTACTTTGCACAATGCCAAGAACTAGGGGCACAGTTTAAAATCCATCAGACAACATACCTGATATGTTAAATAAAAATAGACAATATATCAAAATATGTTCTTAATCCTTTTAGAAAGGCAGGCAGTCAGATACAGATTGCTTGAAAATATGAGGTGAACCCAGTTTTTTAAACTTGGATTCAGGAGGCATATGAAGAATGTGTCATCTGATTCTAGAATGATACTGTGCTAATTCTATTCTGTGCTTACATTTTCCCCTTACCAGGATGCTTTTAAGTTTATCTGTGGTCTGGTACGTATGCCTGTCTCATTCTTCCAACTGCAACTGAGTATCCCACAGGACGCATTCACCACATTTTACTTCTTCACCACTTCAGTGGTGGACACTGCTGAGTCCAGTCCCCTGCAACTCGGAACACACTGGAATGACTCTCTCACAGTCTCCTTTGCACCTGGGTGAGGTTCTATCAGAATGCCTCCCAGCAGGTGCCCGTCTTAGAACATTATCGGCAGTGCCTAAGTGGTCCCATTTCCCCACACAGTCAATGATGCTTGGTTTTAGCTTTAAAGCCACCACTATGAGGCTAAAGTTATGACTTTCTGTTTTAATTTGCCATACTCTAGCAATCTTCCATGTTCTGAGCTTCCATTTGGGTTTCTCCTTCTGAGATCAGTCTACTTAATTATCTTTGCCTATTTTTTTCTGATGTGTTTCTAACCTTTTTTTTTTTTTTTGCTCTTTTTGGAATTTCTTGGCTGATAATCCTTTGGCAGTTTGGCATATTGCCAAAGACCTTTTCCCCTGCTGTCACTCACCCGCTAACTCTGCCTACAGTGACTTTTCATCAACCTGACTCTTGATTTTGATATTGTCAAATTTTATACTTTTTAGGTTTTCAAAAGAAACTCTTCCTCATTCAGAAGTCACAAATAGTATTCTGCCTCACACCCAGTTTTTGTTAGCTTTATCATTTTACTCTTTTTCACATTAGGTCCTTAGTCCACTGGAGAGTACTTTTGTGTCATGTGAGACTTTATCCTTTCTCATTATTTTGGGATGTCTCCACCATCCTATCCCAAGCAGATAGATAAATGGATGGATAGATACAGACATAATTTATTTCTCGATCACTTTGTTACTTTGGTCTACTGGCAAGTATTATATTCTTTTTCTAACTATGACTTTGTGAAATGTTTTAATATCTAGTAGCGTAAATCTTCCTTTCTAATTTCTCCTGTACACAATTATTTTTTCTAACTGTGGAACTCCATTCCTGTCTATATATTGTGGAGAGAATTTTCAGGTCACCCTCCTACCACCCGACCCAAACACATGCTCCCTTCTTTCCCCAAAAATAGATCTACCGGAATTTTGGTTGGAATTTTCATGAAATTTTATGTTAATTTGGTGGTTCAATTAATATATTGAAAAAGAATGTTACGTCATCATCCATGAAATTTGGTAAATCTTTTCTGTCTTTATCCTTCAGAGGCAGTCTCAGAACCAGATAGTGTACCAGAGTTCCATTAAAGCAGCTACCATTGTGGACATTTTGACATTTCAAACAGGAAGGGATTTAAGCCAGAGAATTAGAAGCCTACACAATACTTGGAAGAAGAATGATTATCAAGCAAACACTTCACTGCTTCTGGAAACTCCAAAGAGGTAGGGAATGTTAGGCATTGTAGGAATCTCAGGGAGCCCACTACTAGTAGTTACAGCTACCTGTAGCACCCAACAAGTAGCCCCCCGAGAGGCCGCTGCATATATATGCCAACTGTCTCCACTTCTGCCCACAGCCATTACCAGTTAACTATGACTTTTCTGATTATCTCCTTCCATGTGTCATACAGATTCCTCTCATTGGCAGAATCTAACCCAGAACACCCCTCACAAGAGGCTGGGATGATGGTGAGTTGACAAACGACAACCCAGAATAAAAGAAAAATACAAAGTGCTTAATAAATGTTCAGTGACCTATAATAAAAATTTAAAACACACACTATCAAAATTATTTTAGGTATGATTCAAAGGAAGCATATTTTAACTGATTCAATAATATGGCATATTCTCTTGGAAGCATTACAAATATTTTAACATTTGCAAAGGCTTACTTCAAAACAGGCTGAATTTTTCACAGAGAATAATATCTCTGGAAAGATCACATAGTCAATATGATATAGTATTCCCTTACCACTCTGCCCTGGCCATACCTTTATTGAACTGTGCCTAGTTAAACTCTACAATTTAAGAGAGGCATGAAGAATTTGATGACTGCTCAGGCATCAGCAATAAAAATGATTCAATGTGGGAGTGAACAGGATTTATTTTAGATAATACACACACTATGTGTGTGTGTGCATGTGTGTGAACAACAGTCATTAATGGTCCTAACATGCAAGTGGAACAGAAGTCTCTAAACCTTTCTGATCACAACTCTTGTCAATAAAGATTTGCACTAATAGGGATCATGCACTAACATTCCTCCCAGCATCTCAGGGGATCCTCTCAGCCCTGCAGTGCACCCCTTTGTAGAGAGCACTGACTTGTCTCATCTCCCACATCTTCTCAGATGCCTGTTTTCTAAGATGTCCATTACCATGCAGTACCATGCCTTAAGTCCTAAAGTCAGTCTGGTGACATGATAGCTGCCAGGAGTGGGCAGTTGTAAGCAGGGTATAAGGAAATTCCTACCCAAAGAAGAATGCAACTGAAAAAAACTGGGCAAGGTTCTAGAAAAAAATGCTGAAGCCAGCCAGAGATGGGCCATGGCCAGAATATAAAATGAAGTCCCCCAAACACCAACTAACAGGACACAGAAACAGCTACCAAAGACAGGAAAGAGACATGGTGAAGTTGGGGAGTATAGTTCACAGTGGGAAAGTGGGGGGGGGGAGGAACCAACATGCAAGCAAGCTCTAATCTAGAACCCCAAAGTACAAAGCTAGAATGAGGGAGCACTTCAGACCTCTAGATCAAATTACAGGATCCAGGCAGGAGTAGTCAAAGCTTCCAGGCCTCAGAAGTTTATGAAATGATTATTTTAAAAATATGCGTGGGAGTAAGACTCTTTTTAGAACACGGTTACTCTCAGTCTTGTGATTTCTGATCTTGGAGAATTCTCATCTTTTCCAACCTAGGCACGCAAAGCTCTGGCAGATTTTCTGAAATGTTAGAGATCAAAATAAAAGTCAAGGAGTTATAGTGCATCGGCTGGTAGACTGTGTACATTTCTTGAAGATTTGTTTGATGTTGACTTATCTGTGATGTATAGTGCTCCACAAGAGACACTATCCACAGAGAGCACTAGAGGCTGTGCAGTGAGGAGACTCTAGTACTTTGCAGGGACGAGGTGCTATTCTCCACCCCAGGGATAGAGCGTTGAACCAACCCTACCCTCGTGAGACTTACCCTCTAGTGGGGTAATAACAAGCAAGCAAAACAAGTAGATAATAAATCCCAGATAGTGACAATCCAGGAGATGGAGTAGATGTGTGAGGGAGGTTGACTCTTTTTTATTGGGTAGTCAGAGAAGAGACTTGTTTGAAGGGCATCAGCACACCATGTATCTACAGGAAAAGCATTCCAGGGTGAGGAGATAACAAATGCAAAGCTTCTAAGGATGAAACACTGGGTGTGGTTGAGGATACAGCTGATGGCCAATGTGACGAGAGAGAATCGAGCAGTAGGAAAATGTTTAGAAAGTGAGAATCGAGAAAAGTGGAGCTAGGCTTTGAAGATCATGACAAGGAATTCAGATTCTGGTTCAAGCATGCAGAAGGGACAATATTGTCAGATTTGTGCTTTTCCTGGCTGTAGTATGGGACACTTTGACTTCTGGGGCTGAAAGGAGGAAGCATTAGTGTGCTGGAACCACAGAGTCAATGAGAAGTTTTCAAGGGAACCACTTGTTAATCATTATTAAAGGTTGAGTTTTATAAACTCACAATAAAATAAGTGATAGTAAGAGAACATAAGTTTTGAAAGCACATCATTTTCTAATTATTTTACATTTTACCATTATCTATGCCCTTGAGTTTATTTATGTCCTTGTAGTGCTTGGGGGAAATACCATATAACGGTGTCTACTAGTTCAATGATGCCATGTTGGTGGATTGAAATTGGTCACAGTGTAGCATTTACACAACAGGAATTGGTAAAGATTGCAAAGCAGGGCATTCTTTTCCCAGAGTGGCAGCTATTCAATGTTTTCTAGTACACTGCCGAAGCAGGAAGACCAGTGCCATTATGGCAGCCTGTGTGAGAGACGATGGCCCTTGAACTAGAGTGGTAGCCAAGGGCGGTGACAGAGGCAGGGCTCCATACAGATTTAAAGGTGACATCCACGACACTTGCTGATGTGGTACATGTACAAAGTGAAGCAAAGTGAAAATAACAACTCCTAAGATTTTGAATTTGGGTTTGGGATGTAGTTTGTTGCATTTGAGAATAAGACAGAAATCAACTCCTGCTTTAATGTAATAATAATAATTAAAGTGTCTTGAGGAATTTTCTTTAGAGCTTTTTGTTAAGGTTTTTAGAAGTTATTTTTTCTATAAGACAGCAATGGTTGACATTGATAGAAATTGAATACAGTAATTACATAATGTAAGGATTTGTCTTTAATTTTCCGGCACTTAACACAGAGCTCAGCGTATAGTAGGTGTTCATTGTTTGAGGAGGTAGTCATAGTCCTAGAATGGGATCTTATCTTATGAATTTAGGAATTTACAAGAAAAATGACATTTAATCAGAACCTAGATATTATAGCAATTTACTTGAAAGCTGTAGCTAACAAAAACTGGGTAACTAAAGCACCAAGCTCTCTAACTAGTTCAACATACCTAGTGGCTATACACATTAATACTGATGGCAGTGTTTTCAGGGTATTAAACAATGCAACAGGGATATCTTATTTTCAGAGAAAATTAGACCAATATTTGTGAATTAGCATTCCCATAGGATATATATGTGTATTTGTGCATGTGTTTTATTTATTTATTATAGGAATTGGCTTGTGTGGCTATGGAGTCTTACCGTGATCCATCTGCAACCTAGAGAACTAGGAAGGTCAATAGTATAATTTAGTCTGAGTCCAAAGGCCCAAGAACTAGGATTAACAATGTCCAAGGGCAGGAGAAGATGGATGTCTCAACTGTAGTTGAGAGAGTAAACCCTCCCTTCTTTCATCTTTTGGTTATATCTGGGTCCTCAACGGATTGGATAATGCCTGACGACATTGGTTGATCTTCTCTACTTAGTTTATTGCTTCAAATGCTAACCTCTCCTGGGTGTGGTGTACATGCCTGTAATTCCAGCAGCTCTGGAGGCTGAGACAGAAGGATTGCAAGTTCAAAGCCAGCCTCAGCAACTAAGTGATGCCCTAAGCAATTTAGCAAGACCCCATCTCCAAATAAAATATAAAAAGGGCTGGGGATGTGACTTAATGGTAAAACACCCCTGGGTTCAATCCTTAGTACCAAAAAAAAAAAGCTAACCTATCCCAGAAACACCCTCACTGACTCACCCACACCCAGAAATAATGTCTACTTGACATATAAAATTAACCATATCTCCCAAAGCAGAAAATAGATATGGCCACTATCTCCAAAGTATGGGTTCTAGATGGTGACTGCTCCTTTACATAATTCTTCCAAACCGAAGTGCTATTTGGATCTACCTGATGTCAGAACCTGGTTCACATGTGGGTCTCAGATAAAGGAGGCAGAGATTTCTTTCTTAGAGAGATAG